>JBDFRD010108487.1:0-13211 GCA_039654405.1 Bullina lineata
CCCCTCCCCCCCCCCCCTCCCCCCCCCCCCCCCCCCCCCCCCCAAATAAAATCTTCACAGCCATCACGTCTCCCGATGAATCAACCTCTTCATCTTATCGAGACGAAGTTCCTGAGCTTCAGAATCTGAAGCGACGTGGCCACACCATCTCTGTGATGAGTCCTTCTCTGGATGTGAAGCACAGAGAAGAATACGAGAACCGCCTGAAAGCCACTGGCACTTCCAAAGACGGCAAAGGAGGGCTGAACCCTAGCTACGTGTTCCTGCAGCTCTACCACTGCCATCCTCTGGTGCAGAGCCAGGAGGTCCCTCTTCATGTGCCTGATAATGCTGTGAGCATTCATTCTGAGCATTTTACAATAAAAATATGTAATTCTTACAATCTATCTATCTAATCCTCTTTGTACTAAATAGCACATAAGGCTTCCACCAGAGTTCGCCACCGATGCTGATTGGCTGAAACTCGTTCTTCTTCTCCTTCATCTGCCTCTCCACGGTTCTCCTCCAAGTTTCCTTGGGACAATCACTTTCATTGGCCGTCTCGGGTCCATCGTAGGCGACTGGAGGGAGCTGTATTTTAAATCAGCTGTCAGGGTGTTAGCTCCCTCTCGGGTTTGGCTGCCGTTCATCATTCGTCCAGTTGCGTGGCATGCTCCATTCCTGTCGCCATCTGTGTCGATTTCTCTGGTTTCAGTTTCTGTAACTTTGGGTTTTTTAATGTGGTGGCGTTGTTAGCCCCACCACAACCCTCCTTCTTTTGCAGCATGGCTTGGGACCGTCCTAGGCGAAGTTAATTCTTACAATGTTCATAACATTTTAAGACTTTACATCAGATATTCCAAGCTGTTATAGAGCTTTATGATACAAGTAATTCTTTCTCTCTTTCCTTTCAGACTTTCAAGCGCAGCATTGGAATGTTAGATCACATCTATCCGTATGAGACACACAAAATAGGAGTATTGTACATGGGCAGGAGTCAGGTCTGTATAGGAAGTTATTGTCTACATTTCAATCACTTTTCAACTTTAAGTTTTATTTTTCAGCTGTCATAGTGGTTTATGGTGAAATGTTTTAGTTTTTAATTCTTTTGTTGCCACATAGTAATTTGTTGCAGGTATTACTGAAGATTTTTGTCTTTTTCTAGATTGATAGTAACTTTTTTTTAAATTTATCGTTTTAACTGTATAATTTTTCTCTTTTACTGTAGAGTTGAAATGGGTATTTCAGATTTTTTTTTTAGTCATTGTACTGTTGTTATGCTTGTTTTCTACTACACTTACATCTCGTTTGTTTTGATTTAAAAATAAAAAAATAATTTTGTATTTTCCCTTATCCTGAGTTCAAGCAGTATTGGGTTTTTCTTTGCTTCTTTTTTCCCCTCTAGAGGAGCGATGAAAAAACCCTACTCAGTAATGAGTACGGCTCTCATCGTTACACCAAGTTCATCCAAGGTTTGGGAGAAATGATTTGCATCGAAGAAGCAGAACAGGAGAAAATGTACCTAGGAGGACTCAACCCCAGTGATGGAAAATTTGCAGTTGCTTGGCATGATGAGTCCCTCCGAGGTAAACTGATATGTTTAACGAAGGGTCTGTGTTGAACTGGATACCGAATGATCGGCGTTGAACTGTGTACGGAATGATCCGTGTTGAACTGCTTACCAAGTGATCTGTATTGGACACAAATATATTTACAAGTGTAGGAAGTTTCTTACCATCAGTGCCTGACTTGTGGTTAAGCCATATTTGCCAGGTATGATTCAGGTGATGGGGAAGAGCCTTCTCTTTTTTTTCAAGGGATGGGTGGAGGGCTGCACATTAGCAGCAACACATGTAATATAATCAGCTATGCTAGCAAATTTTAATTTTATGGACTTCAAGTGTCTTCTATTCCCATTTTTTATCGGGTGTCGTAGACAAGCAGCTTACTATTTAGAACAGCACAGCCTCGTACTATAGGCACTTTGTTTTAGTCATCCCACACGTATTGGATTATCATCATCATTGCCCCTCACCCTTATCAGGGTATAGGCCACACACAAATGATTTCCACTTCATTCTGTCCCGGAATAACTTTGCCAGTTCTATTGGATTATAATTTGAATTATATCTTACTTTCCTACGAGCATGAAACTCCTGATTCTTGTAACTGTTACGTGTAAATTGTATGTGTCTCAACTTTACATCCTCAGTTATCTTTCATATTGCTACCCTGATGCCCACGTATCCTGGGGACACCAGGTTCAACAACAAGAAGAGTCATATTGGTAATGATTTTGTTACCATCGTTTACAACGACAGTGCAGAAGACTACAAAAGTGGAACAATATCTGTAAGTTGTTTTGCAACTCGGAACAAAAACTAATGAGGACAAAGATAGGAAAAAAAGTCTCAATCTCAACACTTTTTCAAGTTTCTTATGACGTACTGCTTGGTTTTTGGAACGTGTTTTGCAGGCAGCTAATTGATAGCCATTTCTTTTGCTTTAATGAATTGAAGAATCTCGTAGATTTTCTGAACAACAACTGTTGAAACAGTTACACCAGTATTAATTTAAATTCCTTCTACCAGCTATACCTGGTTTAGGAGTGTTGCTTATGAAAACAGAAAAAAGGCTTATTTAAAACCGTAACCTCTTTCCCATCTGACAGGGCCAGTTCAACTTTGTAAGCATTGTCATCAGACCCCTGGACTATGAAAGCAATGCTGTGTCTCTCATTACCAAAGACGGTAAGCAACAAGAATGTCTTACGGTCCATTCTGTTGAGGTTTCATACACTTTGTTAACTCGTTACTAATTTTTTGTGCATGTTTACTTTTTCTTAATTATTACACTGTTCGAACATATTCATGCACATGAAAGAGATCAAAAGTTTTTATTATATAATCATTTTTATCAATTGTCTTACTATTATTTTCATATTTCATTCACTTGAAAGAGATAACAAATTCTCTTCATTTAGGTCACCTACGTTTTTATTCTTACTCTTCTTATTATTGATATTATATTTATTGAGAACTCAGGTAAACTCAAGAAGTTGGTGCATGACCATTTAAATCTGGTAAAATAAAATAAAATGATCAACATATTGTAAGCCCAATTTTTTTTTTTTTTGGCTTTGAAAATGTTATGAATTATAACATTATTTTGCTCTCTACCTCTCTTTCTTTTTAGTTGAATTTAAGGATCAGATATCAGCAGGTAGGACATGCTCACAATGAGAGATGTGTTGTAATTCTGTATGTGTAATGTATTGCTTGAACACCAGTGTAATGTATATATAATAGCAACTATTTTGCATTTTTCAAATAGCAGGAGCACAAGAGCCATTCAATATGTTATAAAACATTTTGCCTTTTAAACGTATATATATATATATATCATGGTCATTTCTCTTTGCATCTTGTTGAAAAGCTTTGTGTCTTTTACTTAAATTGTAGCAGAATATGCCTGAGCATTTAATGCAAGAAAAAAATTCCAGTTGTTAAAAGACGGAAAGAATGTTGAAAAAATTTTAAAAGTGGTGAAATTTAGATGTACTTTACACGCTTTAGGCGTAAAAGAAAGGATAATGTGGGGACAATGGTATAATTGCATACATGATGGTATGCATAGCCACATAGACTGTAGCTTGCATGAATTATTTCACGTAGGGTGAGGTCTGGTCATAATGTTGATCTGTGTTTTACAGGTCTCTGCTGTACATTGTCACTTGTATGCCTCAGGCTTACAAATATTTGTGTGCAAGCATTGCTTTTTCTAATCTGAGTCATGTCAAAGAGAAATGATGTGGATTATTAATTTGATTTCAGCTTTAACTTCTTACAGAGGAATGAAGTTTATTGGGCATTTCCAACTGCATATCTAACTGTACTGTGTCAATCATTGTCACAAAAAATAGAAATATAACAGCCTAACCTTTTCCTTGATTTTGTTGTAAACCAAAATATAATATAAAGTAAAATCAAAAGAATAAATGCAGAAGTACCTAGAACTTTAGCTTTGTTATACTATTAAATAACCATTAAAAATATTGGAAGTATGAGATAACTTTAACCCACACATGACAGAACTACAATAATTTAATGCATAGTTCTTAAGAGATCATTGTTCTTCTCTGTATAGCTGAAAGCAAAAGATAGTTGAGATTTAAAGACATGTCTTTTGTAGTCTTTTATTTCAATTTAATTTTTTCTCGTGAAATCAAAATATGTATACACAAACTCCATAACTCATTCAGTTTTAATCATTTTCCAGCCATGAGTTGTAGCTGTTCTCCACCTGTCTAGATTCTTTTTTTTAATACTTTTTAACCACGTTTGCATCAAAAGTTATTTTCTTGTTTTATATATATAACATATATATATATAGGAAAGTGTTCTTTCTTTTTGCGTCAGTTTTTTACATTTTAAACTTTAGGTAATAGTTTCAGTTCATACATCAAATACAGTATTACTGTGGCAGTCTCAACACAAAAATGAAAATTAAGCTTTTTCAGTCACTGTTCCGTAGTCAGTGCAACTATGGGGCACCACTTAATATCTGGCAGCCAGGTCCCTCCATTCCTTTCTAGTTCAAAGTAAAAATAGAAATCAATACAAGATCTGTAGGTGCAGTATGTTTTGCAAGTTTTATTAAAGTATACATTAAGATTTGTTTTTTTCTGTTGAATATCACAGAGCAGTAAATGGCGAATGTCTGTAATATGTTATTTCCATGTCAGGTTTTGGCATCATGAAGGGTAAGATTAAAAATGCTCCAGGAACCTGAAACATGCATTGAGAGTAAAGGTTCAACATTGCTGCTTGCTTTAAGCAATAAAAGTAGATGTAAAACAGATGCTTGACATATTGCTGCTGTCCTCTCCAATAGCGTTTGAAGTGAAATAGACTAGTGTTTCAAGTTTTGCTTGCCAAGATGTGGACATATGAAACCTTGTTTACTTATTGCATAAGTAGCCATTTTTGTTGTAAACATTACTCCTCTGCCATAAATGCATAATGACTAATAAATAGACTTTTATATTCAGTGTTGAATGTAGTAAAACCACTTGAAACTTATTTTAAAATGCTTTGAGAATTATTAAAGTGCTCTGTTCTTGATTATTAACTATGAACTCTACTTTAAACATACATTGTTATGTGTTATAACAGTCTGAAATATTGCCATCAAAGCAACACATTGTATCTTGCTACATTTTCTTTATTCAGCAAATGGTTGTTCTTTCTTTGTTTCAAAATTTTCTGACTATCAGTTAATGAAATAAAAGTGCAGCATTAATTTTTTTAAATGGTACCGGTACTGAATATAAATATGTATTCAATACCTTATATAGAAATAATATTAATGACATAGAAGTTTTTTAGTCGTTTACAATCTCGCATTAAGCTGAGTAGAAAAGGACATGAGCACATTACTGTTCTTGTATTTTTCTGTTTTTATTCTGTCCTTGAAACCACAGCTTATCCCCCTGTTCATTGCTTGAACAGATTCCGATTACTAATCAAGTGGACCTCCTGACTCTCAAAAACAAAGAGAGAGAGAGAGTGAGAGAGAGAGAGAGAGAGACAGACAGAAACAGAGAGAGACAGACAGACAGAAACAGAGAGAGAGAGAGACAGAACAGAAAAACATGTTTATGCATTATTTGGCACTGACAAACTTTTCAGCTGGTGCTTGATCAAGCTGCAGTGTCCAGTCTGGTCAAGTGGTCATACCACTTTATTCCTACACAATTTATATTCCAAACATGATGCTCTTAGCTCTTAGCATTGCAATCACACATGCTGAGCACTGAAGGCATATATTTCCTAGTGATGCACTAAATGGTCATTGGTGCAGTTGCATTGCTCTAAGGGTATCGCCCTGATCCAAGCTTTAGTTTCCTTGCAGTCACTGATGGCTAGTATCAAACACTTTCTGTTCTTCGGGTTAAGAAACTGGTGAGTTTCAGTGAAGTGACCAAGGTGACAACCCATTAGTTCACAACACATGCTCATGAGTGGGCTATGTTCTGGAATCACTATTTTACCAACAATAGAGTAAGAGTGGAAGAATGAGGCGAGAACCCATTTCAGTGGAAGCAAGTCTATCTAGTGGTCTCCCAGTGTGTAAATCTACACCCTAGGCTTTTTGTGAAAAACCAGCTTTTCTCTGAATGTTGCTTTCTCATGCTTCAGCTCATGGATGCAACAGTTAGGCTTCATGGCAGTTTTGTCTCTATAGCACGCTTTGATTGTGCTTATTACCTTCATTCTAAAAATCCTCCCTTTCAAAACAAAATAAAAATTATCTCCTTGCCTCTTGCTGCTATTACTATTGTAAGATAGATTCTTTAAAAATAGAAGAAGCAGTTTGAAAATGTAAGTGTGATTTAGAAAGCCCATGGTGGAAAGAATGCCTAAACTTTTGTTCTTCTGTCATTTCTTTTTCTTTTTGATGTGGTTAAGCTTCTACTACCCTTCCCTTACCTATCTCACTCCCTTTCTCTCTCTCACCTTCTTTGCCGTTGTTTCTCTTTCACCTCCCTCTCTTTCTCACCTTCTCTATCTTCCTGCCTCTTTCCCACTCTATTTATCTCATTCTCATCCTCTCTCTTTTAACACGGCTCACCTGCACAATTAATTGTTAAGAAGATACTTGCTTGATGTTTGAGAAGACAAGATTTCTTTTTTTTACTTTTTATACACATTCTGAATGAAAAAATGAAATTGAGCTGTGAAGTTTGAAAGCAATTTTCTTTCTGGAATAAGTGTAAGTACATGTATAATCATTTTCCATTACCGATGCATATATTCATGCCCTTTTAAAAGTTTTACCTGTTTTGAGTCCATCGCATATAAAAAAAGACAGTAGCAGAGGAAATGACTGCTTTATCTGAAACAACATTAAAAAACAAAACAACTTATCTTCATTCTCTATGTTTGAGCAAGTTCCAGCCTTTTAAATAAAACAAGATTTATGATAGACTGTCATTTCCTCTTAATAGTTTCGATAATTATAGAATATTAGATCATGCTGGTCTCTTTTGTTGATCAGACAGTACTTTTATGTCCGCAGACATTGCAGACATGCTAGGCCACACCCACACCAAGATCATCTCTGACGCCAATCTTCCTCTGCTTGTCCGACAGATAGCATTACACTGCAATGTGAGTGGAGCTGCTTCATGTTGAGGGTTTCAGAATAAAAATCAGATGTGCTGAAACACCTTGTGAAGTGGGTTTTTAGAAATACGTGTAGTTGCTGATTTATAGTGTACTCATGGTTGTAGAATTGTACTCACTCTCACGTTCCGTGGTTAGATAGAGCGTTGGACTCCTAATCCGAGGATCCAGGGTTCAAACCCGGAAGGTGACCTTGGGGGAAAAACACTTTACACTATTTTTCCTCTCCCCACCCGGTTGCATATTGGTACCAGCATATTCTGCTGGGGAAGCAAACCTATGACAGACTAGTGTCCTGTCTTGGAGATGAAGTAAAAATCATCTGTTCCGCTTCATGCTACCAAAATCAGGATAAGCTCTGGCTCTACGGGCATCATTCG
This sequence comes from Bullina lineata, assembly GCA_039654405.1. Classification (NCBI taxonomy): domain Eukaryota; kingdom Metazoa; phylum Mollusca; class Gastropoda; family Bullinidae; genus Bullina; species Bullina lineata. The sequence continues at coordinate 7,547 of JBDFRD010108487.1, forward strand.
CCTTGAAGGAACTTTACTGCAGCACTGCTATAAAAATGTTGATATCATTTCTTGTTGCTGTGATTACATTGTCACCTTCAGAATCTTCTCTCATTGGCTTGACATGGTTTGCGAGCAAAAAAGAACAATGGAACCTAGTCTTATTTTGGAATAGAAGTCGAGTTGTGGACATGCTCAGTTTAATTTGCCCAGTTGATTCCATAACATTTCTCCACAATTCTGATAAATACAAATTTCAAACACTAGTTATATCTCGTTTCTTTTTTTTTGTTGGAAGAGCTCACTTTATACACTTGAAATCTATCTTAATAGTTAACCTTTCTTATGGCATTCCCCATTTTTAAAAATTGATTTTTATGTTGTCCTGCCTCCACCAGTTGGGTTCCATGGTCCTACAGCGGCAGCAGTCCTCGGTGCCTGAAGTGTTTGCCTCAAACTGGCTGGAGAGACTACGTCAGATCAAGCGCTTGAAGCGCCGCCTGGTGGAATGTCAGCCTGAAGACACAGAGTCCCAGCCAGCCAGCCCGACTCACATGTGGCCTCCTACAGGGGCTGGGGGAGACGCTGGCGTTGGGATAGAAGATTTTACAGATTACGTTTAATCTGTCCAGTAGTTAGGGATGATTGTGTAGACAAAGGCAGATTTTGAAATGCTGTGCATGAGCACTTGATGCTCAGAAATGGTTCAGTTTTCTTACAATCTCGTTGACATGTGGAGGAGAAAAAAGTAGCTCTGTTTAAAACAGTGACTTAACTATCAAGCCAAGGGGCTATCATTATCTTTTTTCTTCTCAAGTTGATTGTCTGATTTTACATGATCATCTCTCAGAATGAACGAGCATTCCAGTCTTCTAGTACAATGATGTTGATGATGATGATTAGGTACATGAAGAAAGAACTACCATTGGGTTTTGTTATGTTAAAACTTGTGTTAGTGTTAGGCCTAACTCTTATAAATTTGGTTATTATTTAAAAGAAAAGACATTTTTGAAAGTCATCAGACAATCAGGTTGAGTTCTTCCTTCTTTCATCCTTGATGCGTTGATTAAAATTGTTTCTTCCTTTTGTTTTGAGGAGTCCTTAGTTGTTACCTATTCCCTTATCTGTGCTTTATTTGCTTCTTTCCTTGTGGGAATGAGGACTTGATTAATTAATTTTCAATACTTTTCAACCACTGAATTCATTTGTTCTCCAATGAAAAATAATTAAGATTTGAATTGTTTGTAGATTAATATTTTTTTTTGCTTTTTATCAAAAGATTAAATAACACAACATGACTGATTATAATTTTAGTTTTGTAATGCAAACTGATATTATAACACTGTTAACAGATGTGAAATAGAAATATGCATTAAGTTTACTTCATTCTGAAGCATATGTTACTTATAATTCTGTAACCCAAAGGGTCGAATGAGTACCATGGTAAGCAGTGCTTATTCTGTGAAGTTCAGAGATAATTTGTGATAGTAGGGGAACTCATTCATTAAAATATATATTTCTGTTATTTCGTATAATGCTTTATGATATTTATTTTACATGTAATGGTGATTTTGTTGTGGATTTTTCTACACTTAGCCACAGTAAGTGTGAGTTGGAGAACATTCTTGACACAGAAGGGCAAGACTTTCATTCATAAAAATGTGCAATACTTTTGATGGCTCAAGATAAAAAAATGAAAGATATATATGTATAGTTATAGACTCTAACCTTACTCGTTTTGAAGCAAGATTGTTGTATACAGGCGTTCTTCATATTGATCCATAATAATTAAAATGAATTAATTGATAGCTATTTATTTGCCATCATATGTGTGGTAAACTTTGATTTATCCCCCTGGACCTTTTTTTTATGAATGGCTGATAATGGACATCAATATTAAATACAGAGATTCATTACATTTACCAAATCTGCTTTAGTCTCTTATTTGTAGATGGACATAAGCTTTTTTAAAATTGTCCTTATCACATAGATTATATTGGTATATTCTGCCTAAGAGGCAAACAAAAATTGAGGCTTTAATAAATAATTTGTGTGACACATGATTTTGGGATTGAAGATTTCATTCAACACATTTACTATATCTCAGCAATTAAAATAAAAAATGACTAAGTGAGCCATTTATTTATACGTAAAAAATCAGAGGTACAGTGTGGTTGATTCTGAACTTGAAATGTATTCATGCCTTTATGCATGTCATTTGCTGGATTTGTTACCATGTATTCATGACAAATGTACGGCAAGCTAAAATGTATTGATACACGTATGTTATTTCATTCCACTGTGCTTAAGGACGATTTTTGGCTGTGGCCAAATAAAAATTTGTACTTGTATTATAATTCAGTATTACATGATACAAATGTAGTGCACATTCCCAGAAGACCTAAAGAATCCTTATCCTCTCCTTAGATATAAATGTCACACTTTCCTATTCCTTCTAGTTCTTAATATTTTTATTTGCTCTTTTTGCTTTGTTAACTCGTCCCTGATATTCAAGGCAATTTCATCAACCTAGCCGCATCAGTCATTCAATCAAAGGTCTTCCACTTGTGAGGACATTTCACAACATCCAGCGGTGTGGAAAACAAAAAGCAAAGCATATTTTATTGCAGCCTTTATCCCTAATTCTGCTGAAAATAAGTACATGTACATCTCCAAGGTTCCAATGGTTACACAGAGCTAGACTCCCAATCCGAAGGTCCTGGATTCAAATCTAGACAGCAACGGTATTGTCCTAAGGGAAAAACACTTTACATTTTCCCTCTCTGCAAATTGAGTATCAGTATCAGCATGTTCTGCCAAGGAAGTAAACCTAGCGTCCTGTCTAGGAGATAATGTCAGAATTATGTTCCACTTCATGCTACTGAAAGTGGGATAAACTCTGGCTCTGTGAAGCACTTTCATTTGATGAACAGAGATGTTTTAGTAAAATGTAATGAAATTATGAATCCAGCTATTTATTTAACTCTTGAACTGAAAGTAATAGTAATATTTTCAGTTTGAGCTGTAAACATGTTTTCTTCTTTATTTAGTAAGCACTGTTAAGATATTTGATTATGATTTTCAGTATTGACCCTGTTCATTAACAAATTAAAATGATTTTCTTTTCATAACCTGTATGAATTCGTCTTTATTTCCGTCATGCTCCAGTAAAATGTAAGATGATGCTTGTTCAATGAGATGTTCTTTGAACCGATCAGTCTGAGAAAACTCCATTTATGATTCTGAAGGCTCAAACAGTGGGTTAGACTTCCCCTCCTTTCTCTCCTTATAGTTATTAGTTTCCCCTTTTTCGTGACAGATTTAATGTCTGGAATGTATTGAGTGCGCTAGAGTGGATTCGCCAATGTCTCCTTTACTTTTTCAGCTAACAATCCCCTAAAAAAGCTTTGGAGAGACAACTAAGCGCAGCACTAACTTTCTTCTTTCTCCCACCATGTTCATTGCGTGACTGTAGTGTGTGCATATATTTTTTACACAATAATGCATTCACAGATTCCCAAAAAAGAGCCTGAAGCATTGATTAACGGCATAAAAATAGAGAAAGTTTATATAACAAGACAGACCTAAACTAGCAATGACAATTACTTGACAGTGGAGTGGAAAAAGATTGCCAAAACGTTTTTCTTCACCTTTTAGTAGCCTACTTTATCCATTAGATGATGATAATCACCAAACATAATCCGGCGTTAATGGACTCTGTGTACTGGGTATCGACGTCCATTTTGCTTAACTAGTATAAAAGCATCCCACTGAAATACATTTTTCACGTCCATCTTGTACATGACTTGTATGTATAACTGACAGATTGCGAGGAGTGGAGAGGGACCCAAATTTACTCTGTCACCTCCACTCCTCTCCTTAAATAAGGGAGGGGAAAGTGAACCAACTCTGAGCTTTAAGAACACAAGCACGCCCATTACTATCCTAAATAAAAGTAATGCTTGATCATTTTTACGATGCCGGGAAAAGGTATGTAGGCCTTCCCCACCCATGGACTGTTTTTCCTACAATGTGGGTCATGTTCACTCACCAACAGCAGACTTTGATTTTACTCATCCACAGGGAAAGGCCACCTTTTCTTTTGTCTTCACTTCATTTACCAATAACCTATTACAGAAATTTGAGAAAGTGCTCCTGAATCTTCAAAATTTGAGAAGCCATAAAATACTGACCGGTGTTTCAGCTCAATTGGAAATCCTCAGATTCAAAAGCCATCACAAAAGCATTTGTGACAATGGAAATGCCACACAAGTTAGCAATTGCTCTACAGAATTTTTTTTTGTTTGAAGCCTTCCATCGAATTCCATTACCATTCCATATAGGCTTATTTAAACATTACTTGAAAAATAAACTTCTGGATCTAACTAACAATAAATGTACTAAAGACGACATTTTATCGACCAAACAGTTTCTGTTTATTTCATGTGTAAAATAATCAACATTTTGTCAACAAAAATGGATTATTTATGGCTGAAGACATAATTATTTACTTGCATACATCAATCAACAGTTGCAATCAGTAAAGAGAGGATGAGACACAACCCATAATATCAATAAAAATTATTAAGGCTCATTACTAAACACTTAATGTTAGAGCTTTATACATTAAACAAACAGCAGACTGTTCTTTATCAGCTACAGGGAAAGGCCAAGTGTGGGTTTTCCTTTTTTCCCCACCAAAGAAACTACTGAAAATGATCTGCAATGCTTTCCAACTCCACCCCATATTTGTGCGTAATTTGTACCATCAACACAGAGCTTTTGCTGTGGGAGTTTTGTTTCAGAGAATATTTCTATTCATTACCAACTTAATTACCTTATGGTAATTATCCTAACAAACAAAACGCCAATCACACTCAAAATTATGCATGCATTTTATTACTCTGCCAATATATCGCCAATGCCTGGCATACCAATTCCACAGTCTGACGCAGGCTTATAGTACTGAAATTCCTTTTTCGTTTCAGTCATTGCATATCCGAGCTGATACAGACAGTTTGAACTAACCAATTTTTAGGGTATATTTCCTCATACTGTATATCACAAATATTATACCCTTACTAAATTCTCTCAAATGTGGAGACAATGAATGACCATGAGAAAATACTAGCATCTGATTAAACGAAAACAAATGCAAACATGGCCTGTTTCAACATTTCCCACTTAACAAATTACTGTACAAGGCGAACTTCCTTGTGATGGACATTTGCCTAAAACTGTCCCTGTACTGTGAATCAGTTCCTGAAATCTGTTAACAGTCTTTGAATTCTGGAGCCCTCTTTTCGACAAAAGCAGTCATTCCTTCTTTTCTGTCATGCTGAAAAAAATGCAGAGGAAATGGAATATTATGATGACTGATGATTAAGTGGAAATAAAACAAAACAAGTGAAAAAAAGAGATTTAATCAGCACTTCTTAAGCCTATTTTCTAATCATCTCTTATTTTTTCTTCATGAAAAACAAACGTCAAAATATTGATATGCTATTTCTTCTATACTATAATATTTATTTTACACTACATTCTGATAATTGGATATTATACACATGTAACATAAACCTTGAGAGATATTTAAAATAATGAAACATAACTCATCTATACTATATATATATTTGAGTAGGATTTAATCAATGTGGTCAGAGTAATCTCAGCAACAAAGGCAGATTGA
>JBDFRD010108598.1:0-13204 GCA_039654405.1 Bullina lineata
GAGCAGATGCCTCCATCTTCGAACAAGGATCTCCGGATTGGTTCGTGGAACGTTAGGACCCTATATGAGGCTGGGAATACTGCACAAGACACAAAAGAAATGTAGAAGTACCGTCTTGATATACTGGGAATCGGCGAGACCCACTGGAGCCAAGCTGGACAAAAGAAGACAAGGACAGGTGAGTTGATGGTCTAATCAGGACATGAAGACACAGGGATGAATAGAGATGTAGTAGCAATCATACTGAACAAGAGAGCCCAGAAAACATTTAGAGGATGGGAGGCACATGGGCCGAGGATACTGAGGGCTTCATTTACAACAAAGAAGAAAAGAATATGAACATCTTACGAGTCTACGCCCCAACAAATGACGCTACTGATGAGGACAAAGACAATTTATATGACAAACTACAGAATGTGATGGACAAACTTCCAAAGAAAGATGTCAACATTGTGATGGGCGACATGAACGCCAAGGTTGGAAGGAGCAACATCAGCTGGGTATCACCGGATGGACTATGGCAACAGCTAGATGACCTCCACTTTGAAGACAAGACAACATAGCACTGATATATCGCATAGCCAAGCACAGGTGTAAGCAAAGACGGACCAACTTAACAAGCTCGCGAAAGGAGTAGGTTTGAGGATTCATCCTGGAAAAACCAAAATAAGAAGACTGGAAGGTATCTGCTTTGGGGGTGAACTTAGGTAATACACCAGTGGAGAAAGTTGAGGAATTCACATACCTAGGAAGCATCTCAGACAAAAAGGGAGAAACTGAGGCAGACATCAAAACAAGAATTGGCAAAGCAAGAATGGCATTTAGCCAATTACTGAAGGTGTGGAGGGCAAGAAAAGTGTCAATTAAAACAAAGATCATACTTTTCAAGTTTAATGGGAAATCGGTCCTGATGTATGGATGCGAAACATGGACAACCACAAAAAGAACCCTAAGAAGATCCAGACATTTGTGAACAGTTGCCTAAGGAAGATTTTCAAGATCAAGTGGGAAGATAAGATCAGGAATGAGGAAATATGGAAAAGAGCAGGGCAGGCGCCCATAGAGGAAGAATTAGGAAAACGATGATGGAGATCGATTGGGCATACTTTATGGAAAACATCAGGTAGCATCACCAAACAGGCACTGCATTGGAACCCCCAAGGAACCCGAAAACGGGGAAGGCCAAGCGAAACACGGAGAAGATGTGTGGAGAGAGACAAGGGAAGAACCGGACAAACATGGTCAGAACTGGCAAAGTTATCCTGGTACAGAATGAAGTGGAGATCGCTCATGTGTGGCCTATACCCTGATAAGGGTGAGGGACAATGATGATGATGCGTCGTATTCTGGAGATGTTAATGTGTTTGCTTCTGCGCATAAGCTTCTCTAAAAGAAAAACTACACAACGACAAGGGTATTACTTTATTTCAAGTCTTTATTCGTTTCTCTGTTGCACACAATGTGAATGGAAGGAAGCTATTACTCAGCGGATGAAAACATCCACCTTGTAAAAATGTGAAGAGAATGAAAACTACAAGAAACACAAAACGAAATATCCGTATATATATTATTATTGTACTATGCAAAGAAAAAGTGTCCAAACAAAATAAAACACAAACTCTGGCTGAAGCGACTACACCAATTAAAGAACGGGAAGAATAATTTTGTGGCGAATCTTAAAAGCTGGTAGAAGAAACAAAATCCCATAGAAGTATAAAGTTCCTTCAGGCTTATCTTACTTTCAAAAGCAAGAAGCAGAACAGGTGGTAGGTACTAAGTTACCTCATATACAGAATGTTAGCCTGTTGAAGGCATTTTACCCAACAGACCACGCTGATACCCAATTCACCTTATGTGTGGAGAGGAAAAATTATGTGAAGTATAGTTCCTCAGTACACAACACCGGGTCTAGCATGACATGGATTCAAACTGACATGATGACATTATGGTTACTACCAACGCCTCCAAGAGAAACAAAAGTTGAGGAAAATTAAACAACAAAATTACAGAAAGGATTTAAAAGGCTCTAATATAATACAAAAAGTAAATGTAGTATTACAGATGAATTCTTGCACAAGACTGCACAAACAATTAGCGGGATTATCAATCATGAACGGACATGACATATCAAATGCTTTAAAAAGATATACCTCAAAAGAGAACTACTATAACTGATACACGCATTCATGTTCCTGACGATTTCTTTGTTTTGGTTTCTTTAGTTTTTGTTATTTGTTTTGACATTTTCTTTACTTTGAACATCAAACAGATTTAAAGCATCTTTCTGCAACAACAAAGCAAGGTAAAATAACAACAGCAATGGGATAACAATTTCATTTTTTTGAAAACAACAAAAACATGTTATGAAAATGGTCTCAACATTTAAAGTAAAAGAATTTCCTTAACATATTAAATTACATAATTTTCTTTTAACTTCATATACCTGTCCAGCTGTAGAAGCACAAGTGTATTAGATGCAAAATACAGGATCTTTCTCAATAGTCAATAACAAACACATTTTCATGTGCACATCCATGCAATAAACTAAAAATGGAAACAAATGGTACAGTGATAAATCACCAAAAAAAAAAAAACCACATTCAGATACCAACCTTTTTTTGTATTCATACACTCATAAAAATGTAAAAAAAAAAAAAAAAAAAAGCTTTTGGTCATTGCAGTAACAGTAACAGCATTAAACACATGTATATTGCACGTTTTATAAAGAAGTGTCTTTAGTCAACTACGGACAACAATGATATTAATGATTGTATCAGGTGCTGGTGGAGTTAAAGGAAGCCTAACAATCTTTACTACTTTCTTGATGAGATCACTTTCACTGTCAATAAAATATGTAGGCCTATCACTACTGACAGACATATTAATCTAGTATTGGTGTGCATTGTTTTAAATTCTTTATGTCTGATGCAAGTTACACTGAAGCTAAAACAATGAATATGACTTATTCTTTGTTCAAGGAAAGCTATAGAGTTAGTAATTTACCGATAGCAGCTCAAAAAACGTTTTGTGCTGAAATTTAACAATCTCCAAGATTAAATAATGAAATATTCTGCAGACCTTGAGCATCAGACCAGATGTTTTAGAAGAAAACAAAAATGCTAAGACCCCAAGGTCTTTTTTTCTGTTTACATTTGTAAAATTAACAAAATATCTAAAAAGAAAAAAAATCTACAAAATTACTGAAAATGTTATCAATAAAAACTTAAGACACTTGTTAAACGATACATACGACCAATATTACCATCACCATCATAATAACAATAAGAACAAAAGGAAGAAGAAAAAAGAACAAAAACAACAACAACAACAACAACAAAGATGAATCAAGAGATAAAAGATATATTTACAGAGAGCCAGAAGACTTACATTATCCAAAAGACGTTACCAAAACAAATACCGTTTGTAACCAGGTGGGAGGGAGGGATTATTTAATACTTGTGGGTGCAACATTAGGGGCCAAAGAAAACTCAGATTTGTGCAATACAAAATAAGCTACATCTATCTCATTAGCATTGCGCACATGAAGTATGATTTTTGATCATCAAGTCTAAAAAAATAATATCAACTGATTCTGATGTCACGTAATGCAAAATTCAGTTAACTACTGGCAACTGGGTATGAAATAAATTCATCACTTCTTTCACAGCAAAGGTAGGAGGAAAAACTAGTGAGTTCTGAGGTGGTTGACCTTCTGCACCCATTTGGGCTTGTTACGTTCCTACAGTTTCTTAGCATGCCCCAGATTTTCCTTTCTCTAGTTCAGACTGCAGGAAATAAATCATTCAGACTAGAGGAAGTAAGAATTGGAAAATGGCCACCAAGCCATTAAAGTTAATGAAGATCTCCTTATGTCAAAACCAAGTCACAAAATTAAACCTGCAAATTTTTCTCCCCATCTCCTAAGAGCTTTAAAATAAGATTCTAATTATACAGGACAAGTGCTAGAGTGACAAAAATAAGAGATTAGGTGCACAGGTGTTAAGCTCAAATGATATCAAAGAAAAATAAAGAATTCACAGAAAACCAGTCAGAATGATCGGCAAAAAAAATATATTAATACGTAACTTGACAACAGAATAGTTATTAAATGAACCCGTGATGACCTGAAATGCAATAAAAAAGAATTAGGGTAAGTTCACGCTAAACCCGCCAAATTGCTGACGGCAACTGGTTGGAAGCTGTGACACCATCTTTTTCTTCTTTCCCGCTATGAAAACTGGTGGTGCACGTTCACGCTGCCAGTCAGCTGCCGTCAGCCAGCTTTTTGCTTTGTCGCATGTCGACAAAAAAAAAATGGCTGGCTGAACCAAGGGAAGTAATTTCCCACCATACCTACCATGCCGTCAAGAGTGAATGCACTTGATTCGCGGAAAACCACGCAACAAAAATAAAATGGAGGAAGAAAAACTCATCGCAGCAGTCCAAAAGCGATCTGTCATTTATGACAAGGCAGATCGGTGTTATCACAATAGAGACGTAATCGGCACCACTTGGGAAGGAATTGCTAAAGAAGTCGGTGTCGATGGTAAGTTCAAACTTAACTTTATTTTAACTTTATTCTACACATTTCTGGGTATCGTTCATCACTTGCGGAATCAGATGATGGTATTCTCCATGCACTCTGCGATTGCGGTGAATTGGGTGAACCCCATATTTACGAGAAGTCCGTTTCAATAATCTGTTTTGTAAAATCCACCACAGCAATATGCGTCTCTTCCGCCTGGACAGCGCCATTTTTGTTTCAGTTGTGTTGCAGCAATTTGCTCTACCGTGAACACTGGTGGCAGCCAGTTGCTGTCGGCAACAGGCTGACAGCAATTTGCCGGGTTTAGCGTGAACTTAGCCTTAATGTCTTATAGTATCATTTCAAAACAAAAACATGACCACTTGAATGATGATTACTCCAGGTACTGAATACAAAATGACTAGATGCTAAATATTACAGTAATGAACCAAAACATTTGGTATAAAATGGGTTTTCATTTGTATTCAAGTCAAATGTAAATTTGAAAAAAAAAAAGTTTAAATAATAGTTTTGCTCAGTGGCTAAAGCTACTTATTGGTCCCAGTTTGTTGCAAATTCGACGCTACCACTTCATTACTAGGACTTCCTTTCAAGAAGCAATTCATCTGAAATAATAGTCAAAATCCTAGAAGCTCTCCAATGTAATAATTGGGTCATAAACAATACAGCTGTGAAAGTACTGGCCCAGACTGACCATACACTTACATTCAGGAAGCAATTCATTTGAAATAGTCATCAAAATCATAAAACCTCCCAAATGGACAGTTTTGGTCATAAACGACCAGCACCTAAATTATTCATGAAAGTTTCGCTCACACTGCTCACCCTTAAGTTTCATTCAGGAAGCCATTCATTTGGAATGATCATCAAAGTCATAAAACTCCCTAAACAAACAATCTGGGTCTGAGAATCAAACATGATACAAAATATGAAAAAACAAACTTGTCATAAGAGTACTTGATCAGAGATCCATACACTGAACAACTATCAACTACGTGAAAAGATTACATATATAATAATTGGATGACTGAGAATATAATAACTCAGAGGAGTCATATGAGCATTCCCATGGTGACAACATTAATTCAGACTATCATCTGGGGTGAACTCACATAAGGACAAGTTAAAACGAAGAAAAACTAGCTCATACTTCTCATGTGAAATTAGATTCTACTTTTTCTAAAACATCTCTACAACATTTCCAATAATTTATTATTACATGATTTGTTTACTACACTCTACTGGTGGGTGGGATGGGAAAAACACTAGAGGGAATGGAAAACACTTTTCCGATGGCACATCAAAATATTTTTTTGTTAATGGCAAGACCAGATACTTCCAGCAAACCCTGAACCATGAAACCACACAATTTGCATGCCAATAGCACTTTATTTGACACAGTACTATCAACTTCATCAAAACTTTCCTTAAAACAATATAATGAAGTACATTGGTCATTCTCGATGTCTTGAAAATCACTTAAGTATGGCCAAACCATTATGCTAAAAACAACAAATGCACATTGTAACTCAAATTTCAACATCACACGACGCACAACAAATCATTAATAGAAGTCAACGTGAAACATGAAAGTGCATAACTTACTTTACATTGAAATAGTACAATTAGTCATTTCAGATGCATGTAGAGAACCACACACATTTGTAGTCTCCTCAAAGAAATGTGCTCATTTTAGGCACAAAAAAAAGCAATAAATGTCATGAAGGATATCAACATTCTCTGACCTGTCTGGAAATTTGATGACAGATCCACTAAAACCAAATTTGACGCTTTCAACTCAAATGTAGGCTCGGAGACATGGAGAGAAATGAATGCCAATTTCAAAAAGCCCCAAACTTTTGTGAACAAGTGTGCCTGGCAGATTTTTCACCTCAAGTGGCTTGACAGGGTGCCAAATCTATATCTGTGGTAAAGAGCCAACCAAGAAGCAATGACAAAACAGATTAAGAGATGAAAACGGAGTTGTGTTGGGCACACTCTGCGGAAAGAGCCAACAAAATTACTTGACAGACTTTTGAGAGGAACCTGTAAGGGAAGAGGAAACATGTATGCCATAAGCGTAACTGTATAGAAGATTGCCAGAGACGGAAAAGGCGGAAAAATACTGTTGAGGCCATATGCCCTACAAAGAGTGAAGAAGATGAAGTCCAAGACCTTCGATCTACAAAAACAAATAATCCATCCTCTTTGTTGCCTTTCTGTACATATTATGCACACAGCAAATTAATGAATACATTTCATCCATATCTTCAAACAAAAAAAAGCAAATTCATGCCTTTCTTTTAAATAAGGAATATGAGAACGAGTTGCAAGACATAACTGATCTCAGGATTTATCAAATTCAATTCTCAACTCACTTGAACAAAATAACAACAACAAAAAATAATACCGGGGGTAATACTATTTAAAGTTGCATTGGTCAGCATAACAAAATATTGCAGTGAATATAATTTTCGCTGCTCTTATCACATAGCAACGAATCTGCCTGGCTCACTGAAATCCCACTTTTGAGTTAGAGCTACTTAAAGGTTGAGTATTCTTTCAAACGGTCCTAACTTTCCCTAATAAACGCAATCTTTCTCATTTTTGTATTGCAAAATATATTTTAAAACTCTTTTAACAGATTGTGTATAGATCTATTATCAATACCACTGACATGAAGACACAAAAAATTATTTTTAAAAATGTGCAAAATTTTGCCATATGCGATAACAGCAGCAAATTAACCCTTTCTTTACCACTTGGGTGGAGTCCTCCTTTCCCCTCCATACAGTAATCAAGGCCAAATTACCTAACTGTTTCCTCCCACATCGGCCACTTTACTATATTTTCACACAAATGTGTAGAAAGTGGAAAAGTGAACAGATCTTTCTAAAATCTGAACATGAGTTAATTCACTTACTTGTTCTGAATTTGCAATAGTGTCAACGTGAAGGCATTATTCTTTTTTTTTGTTAAAGGGGACCATGAAATACAAAACTTGCATAGTTACCAGCGAAGCACAATACTTTTTAATAATTTTGCCTGCCAGTGTCTAGCAGCAATTTGTAAAACTACAAACCTTTCCACTGAGTTGCATAATCCTTGAAAAAGAGAAGGGGAAGGAGTTATACATTGGACGACGCCATCATGGAGCTCACATCGTTTTACCACTTGGCTTTGCTGGTCAGCTGTTCACGAACTTACTTACATAAAGGGACCGCCAAAAACATATCGATAAGAGTAATTGAAGATGTGGTGATCCTGTAAGGTAGAAAACAATGCTTTTCATCGCATTACGTTTTGGGGCCCAACAATGCATTGCAATGCATTGGTCGTTAATGGTAGGAACCAGAAATGCTGAATTTTGACGCATTGATAAAGAAAGGGCCACCACAATGTCCCAACCTCGACGAGGTGTGGTGGCTTGCGTGGCTCAGTGACCCAATGAGCTAAGCCAGCAGAAACATTGGTTCCTGGAAGGGTCACCCATGCTGGACGGGTCCAAGCGTAGAGGCCAGACGAACCGGGATCCTGCTGTCTTGCAGGCGGTCTTGGATGACCAAAGGCTAAGGGAGAAAACCCTGACAGAAAATCAGGCCGATAGGGGTCTTCAGGTGGCAGCCCCACCACCTATCTAGGGTACAGTGGGCTAATCCCCTGCTTGCCCAAAAACCTATGATTCAGAGAAAATTTAAAAGAAATGAACCCGGACTGACCTCACGGAGACGACCCTGGAAACGATAAAGAAAGGGTTAATGCAAATGTAATCACAAAAAGATAACGTGAGCTAACAGAAGGAGACAAACACAATTTTCCAGCAAGGTAACAACAAAATGAATAGAAGACAACATTGTTGCACTGTAAACTATATAATCACAATTAACAACATTAAAAAAAAAACCCATCCAATTACTACGATAAGTCAGACAAACAAAATTTTGAATTGAGCTTAATATTGGAGCTGTGAAGTTCATTAACTACGAAAAAACAAACAAACAAAATGAACCAAAATAAATAAATTAATTAATCATTATGTATTCAAAAAGGCATATAGTGACAGGTGGAACATTAAAACTGAAATTTTCATCACTTGAACTTCACCTATGAATAAAAAGTCAAAATCTGAGTATAAGGGATTTACTTCAAGTAATGCAGTTTACACTTAAACAGATTTTTTAAGTACAGTATTTTCAAAACATAGTGACCTATGTATTAAATTGGTATTAATACAGTCAACTTTTCAAGAAAATAAATATTCATTCTTAGAAATTTGAAAGAGAACAGAAAAGTAACATTTAAAACGTAAAAAACGTGTTTTTCAGTATCAAACATCTGACTGAAAATAAATGGCAACATGAAACATTAATGAGACGGAGAATAATAATAATAATATTTCACATAATCTCAATTTAAAAAATGTGATGCGTTTCAAAGAATACAAATGATGAAAATACCCCTACTTTTAAAGTGAACTGTAACGAAAAGATTATTAACATCTGACTCCAAATACTTTCTTTTCTACTTTGATATGTTTGTTAAGGGCTATAAAATTCAAGCACCATTTTTATCAAAAAATGCAAGGTAGGATTTTGTGGACAGCTGAAAGAGGGATACAAGAAAAAAAATTTACAGCCATGCAGTTTTTTATCTGTCCCCAGATACCAACTTTCCTCAGACAACATCCAACAAATCAAGTTTTTCTCTGACATTTCGTCAGATCTAAACTAAACAACTGGTGGGCTAATTACTTATTCACTTCATCTGATGGATTTTCCATCTCAAAAGAGCTATCATTATCGTCTTGGCCCGGATTGCCCTCATCATGAACAGACGCCTTAAGCACAGAATCTTCTCCCAACAGTGTGCAGAGCTCCGTAAGTCTTTCTTGCATCCGTGGCACGCCTGCAAGCTGATTTTCCAACTTCTGTTTCTCTTCATTGAGGGTCAGGCGGGTGGTTGTATCGAGTTCCTCCATCCTCCATCCTCCTTCACCATCAAATTGCAACAGATGTGTATGAAACTTCCTGTGACAAAAATCAATAAAAAAAATCATGAACCATTCACAAAAGGTTAGAGAGAGGTTAGAACATCCTTTCTTTTAAGACTTAACACTTTTCTTGCCACTGTTTTGTAAGGAAAAAAAACCCTTTCTTGTCACTGCTTTTTTTGTATGCGCCAATACAGACAGTAGTTAATGAACAAAAATAATTGTGACTAATCTAAGAGTGATAGAGCTTTCAAAATTTTCAAAATGCAGAGAATATAAATTTGACAACGAATCAAGATATACCAGCATCAAGGTCATAACTTTCCCATGAATTAACACTCAGATTGTCATGAGAGTCTGAATCATCCCTACACATATGTGATGTGCTTGATTCATGCATTGTCACTTCAAAATTTTGTCAAAAATACTTGATTTGAACCAGAAATTCACTCCGAACTGTCCAGAAAAAATTTAGCAGATGGAGGCAGCCATTGCTGTAAGGGGAAAACTCATGAAATACGGCTGGCAGTGATGAGACAATTTTTATACCACAATTATTAGTACCCACATGCAGATTCACATTTATGTCAAAATGGCATGAATAGTGCGCCTGTTCAGAATTCGCAAATCTGCGAAAATAGCAAGAAAAGTGTTAAATTCTTTCTCCCGACATTTTTGCATCAGTTGCCAGCGTGGCCACAAAATATGCATCACACCACATTTCGGTCCCACAATTTCCCCACTTTCATAAAACTTTAGGTTTTTGGCCAAAAAAAAAAAAAAAGGCTTGCAGCGAAATAATTAAGAATAATTCGCCTTCATTTCATGTTTGGTCAGACTTCCTAACACAATTTCCGTTAGGCCAAGATCTGGGCCTCCTACATGAGAAATTCAAAACATCTTGAGCTATTCTGTTTTTGTCCTGGCTGTCAGTCATTCAGTGTTAGGCTTAAAATTTGTTCACTTGTTTTATAATTAATTGTTAAGTTCCACAACTATAGAAGCATTCTTAAAGAAAACACGTTCTTTAAACTTTTTTCCCTCATTTAATTTCTTTATGTGATTACCAAATAGATAGTTATATAGATCTATTACAATATGCTTTGTACATATTTCGTTTCCTTTTTTTTCATTGTTTTCTAGCATTTAAAATTATACTACATCTTCTAATATTATTAATATCCAAATCTATTATTTTGTTCTGTTCTATTTCATCGTGTTTTGTAATAGATAATAATGCTTTAGTGTTACTTACATCCAATTTGATTTCAACATAAAATGCAAAATTCTTGTAAAATTAGCAATTTTGGTTGTAAAATTTTGAATAAAAAAAAAAATTAAATTAAATATTGCAGGAACTTTAAATCACCACACAAGCTGCAGTTAGAATTAAGACCAAGAGCTTATCGTGATTCAACAAATCATTAAAGATCCCCTCCGGGATGTTAGACAAAATATAACGAGAAGAAATTGCTGCTATCCAATTTGCACCTCGGTGGTTTACAAGAAACTGTATTAAAGTGTCTTTCCTGGAAAGATGCAAGAAAGACTTGAACTATGAACTTATGATATAGAGTCCAGTAGCCTAATCATTTGGCAATGGACTCAAATATTTAGACATCAGATGATTAAACCCATATTCAGGAAAGATAAATCATCTCTTCAAAGTCAACTTATACCTGACATCAGGTAGCTTCAAGATTCAATTTTAACAATTTCATTCATCCATGCTCCTGATCCTTTTCCCCTTCCCTTCTTTTGTCCCTTCCATTTTCTCCACTTTTGAGAACTCACCACAGTGTAGGTCTATGAGTTATAGTAAGAAGTGTAACTCCAGCACTCTTCAGACTCAGGTAGATTTTGCTTTCCACGTCAATAGACACAGCACTTGTGCATTCATCAAGTAATGCAAACTGGGGCCTTTGTTAAAAACAACAGAGCGGTGTGGAAAGCCATCAGTTATATAGTGTATTATTAGAACAGCATTAGATAATATGGACAAATCTTTTTTTCTATAGAGATGCAAATGCCATGACAACACACTGAATAAATGGGAGAAACATTCTAAACATGATGGATTAAACATCATAAACACTTAAACATTTTGTGACTGAAACTTGTTCTAAAATGAGTACCCGGTACATAACTTTTACAACTCAAGACCTGGGAAGCAAAGTAATAACAAAATCAAGTTTTCAACAAGAAACAAGATGAACAAATCAGGTGCATCTATCTATTACCTAAAACTTAAGTCTTTTTGCCACAGATGCAATCCACCTAGGTCTCAATAAAATACATTTCATTTGAGCAGTCCTTGGAGAATAAATGGAAAATTCTCTGAGAAAAAAAATACAAGCATTGTGCTAAATAATGGAGACGATGTGTGGAGAGAGACAAAGAAGGAAAAGCATGTTCAGAACTGGCAAAGTTATCCTGGGACAGAATAAAGTGGATATCCCTTGTGTGTGGCATATACTCTGATAAGAGTGAGGGGCAATGATGATGATGAATGTGCTAAATAATCTTCGTCGACATGTCTAAGAAATTTATCTGTTTGTCTTTAGAGAATAATTTACAAATCAAACAATACTTACTCTCCTTCAAGCAATGTGGACTATATTTCATATAGTATTTCATGAACAAGACATGAGTTTCTTACTTGTGATAAAAGGTTCTGGCCATTCCCATTCTTTGCTTCTCTCCTCCCGAAAGAACATCTTTCCAATCACTTTCAGCATCCCAGCCTAAAGAAAGAAACACATCCAATAGACCTCGAGCTTGTATCTAGTGATGTGTTTGGTGTAAAATGGTGCTCTTGCTGCTGCTGAAAGTCTCCTATGCCTACAAAATTGACCACGATACAATCTTATTATTCATGAAATCAGGAAAAGTAGTTTTTGTAGATTTTTGTCAAAAGGTCCTGGCTGCCCCCAGTTTTTTGACCATGACAAAGTTTGAAGGGGGTCGGTTTCATAATAGCACAAGAGTTCTTGAACAGGCGGTTCCAAGTTTGCTTTTATAATTTAGAAATGTCTTATGCAGGCCTGACAGAATGAATGAAAATATCATTTAATTAGAGTATAGATTTTGTCTAGATCTAGATGATTGTGTCAGTGTGGATCAAGACATAATCATAGAAATCGATCTTAGTGATCTAAATCTAGACCTAACAGAACTCTGAAAATAAAGTAAAGTCAAGAACATTAAAATTTACCTTTATTTTAGATCTAAATGTTAAATTCTATGATAACTTTCTTTAATTGTCAGTAAAAGACGCATGTTTCTGCATTGCAAGTGTCCATTTTTACCCTCCCAGTCTGAGAATGTGCGACAGAAAATTCGTCTCCTGTTTTGTTTCTTTGAAGGTAAAAGGTACACAATTTGGCGGAATATAAAGCACGCTTTGACAAAATTTGATTTTTAAAAATTCATAGTTAAAATTACCACAAAAAAACATGCCACGTTGACATTCTACATTTTGTTTCAATCTTAAGTGAAAACCGCTTGTCTCTAGATCTGACCCATTCTCAAAAGGTGAACCTCATTTTGTTGCAAGACTAATACTTTTTCAAGTTCAAAATAAAGCAAAAGCTCTTGTAAATTTGACTTTATGGGGCATGTGTGGATTGTAATTTAAGGGAAAGAAGATAACTTTAACCACCACTTTT
>JBDFRD010108709.1:0-13199 GCA_039654405.1 Bullina lineata
TAGGCCATATGAACACCTCACTCTAGTGCAGTGGTTCTCAACCTTTTTCAATTCGCGACCCCCTTTTTATTTTTTGGCAGGGGGAAAGACCCCTCAGACCCAAACCCCCAAAGAAAGTAAAAAACAAACCTTTGAATCCCTCCCCCCCCCCCCCCCCCAAAAAAAAAGGGGGGTATGTTGTACACGTAGTTGGGCTGGGAAGTTGGTGGGCAATTTGACAGAAAACATCTAAAAAAGGAAACTCCTTTTTCTGACACTGTTTGGTTCAAGTGAAATAGAAGCGGACAATCGTTTTTGAAGTTCTTGGATTTCAATTATGTCCCTTTCTATAATTCGAGCCTCCTTAATTCGAAGTCTTGGTCAATTCCCAAGCACTTCGAATTATGAGGTTTCCACTGTATTTCAATACAAACAATAAAATTAATAAAACAGCACAAATTGATTTAATACATAAACAACAGACAAAGCAGCAAGTATAAATGTACAGCAAGCAAATAAGTCTTTTCAATGCTACACAGGTATTTCAGTTGAAAATAAGACTTCTGATTAATACAAGACACAAATTTCTTTTTCTCTACTCATACTTTTATGTAACCTGAGATTCAAAATTTGTATTGAATTCATTAAAAATGTTACGCCTGAAGTAATGAATGGCATGACTGGGGCAAGTTGTGGCAACAATTTTTAGATTGTTCCTGAAAATAGTGAATTTTACTTTGTGTGATGTTTTTACTGACGACTTTCACTTCAATGTGTACATGGGTTTCTATTATTCAATATAAGCCGATTCTTATATTCCCAAAAGACAAAATCTTTCTCTTTTAATATTTAAAGTTCTCTCCTATGCCCTCAACCACAAATAATGGATTATCTATTCATGTAGATCTAGGCAAAAAGTTATACTATTGTTCAACACAAAGAAAATATTTCTGTACAGGTATCTAGATAAAATTACCTCTGCACTCTTTATATTTTCTTTTCCCTCATACCATTAAATTTACTCAGACAAGCATGAGCACAAAATAATTTTCAAAAAAAAGAGAAGAGAAACGTATCCCTTTAATTAATAAAATGTAAGCTGACGTTAAAAAACTGTCCCCCCCCCAACAAAACAAAAAACAAATTAAATCAAATCAGATACGATATTTGATGCACAATATTTAAGGCGTTGAACCTTCATACTCAAAATATAATACACTTCAGTTTAGGGGCGAATTCAGTAACTTACAACTCTGTTACAGAAGAAAAGTTTTTTTTCTCTGAACCTCAACAATCTCGTTTCGTATGTATTTAAAATCTATATGCGACACACACAATAAATGTAAAATGTTTTGGAAATGGATGGTGACAATCATGATCTTTGGAAAAGATGACTTGGGTGACATCTATTAAGACATATCCATTATGGTTACAAAATATAAGACAAGTTACAGATAATGGTAAAACGGGAATAATAATGAGCTCAATCAAAATGTCAACAGCCCACATATACACTGATTATTTCACACATGTGAAATATGTCATTGAAAAAACACATTTCAAAACAAAAAATATTGTTGCCAACGCAGGGAAGGGTTTAGCAATTGTCTTTTAGAACCTCTATTTTCTTATTTAAAAACATTTCAGGTGCATAACAATGAAAATTGGAAAATACGAAATTATCTACTTTTGATTTTTTTTTAAACGACCTTTTTGCCTTCTTTTCAATGCCATAAGAAATAAATGTTTGAGATGGAAAACGAGTTTTCTTGAAGACTCAGTATAAGTGGCTTTTCCACAAAGGTTAAACAAAAAAGTAAAAAGATAAAAATAATGAAGCAGGACAAAACTGATCCAGATTTAAAAAGCCACAAAATTTGTTTGAGCTGACGCTCTTAATTAAGTAGGAAGAATTGAAGGTAGCGGTATAGCATGTTTCTTCTCTCTGTGTTTCTGAAGCTTCCACCGACAAGTTCCTCTCCAGTCACACAAGTCACAGAAGAACATTTCTCCTGTATGTTTTCTCATGTGACGTCGGACATTCTTGCGATGTGAGATCTGCATGCCACAAATGGGGCAGTTATAAGTACGTACAACTTTGCCACCTATGACTTGAGTGCCAGGGGGAGGGCCGCTAAAGTGCTGGGACCACATCTTTTGTAAAGGGAGACCACCACTACTGCCAGCAGAATCTGCAACAGATAAGAAAGCTTGTTTTTATGCCCAATTTGAAACATAGGACGATTGTTTCCTTCATCAAAGAATAAATTTGCACATGCATTAGGACCATCAGGAAAGCATGCGGAAAGTCCTCTACTGTTTTAAATTGAGCAATGACTACAAGCTTCCTTATATGATTATCAGAGCTTGAAAAAGGTCCGTAAAACCATCTTACCTTGCTCACTATTTGATTGATACTTTTATCCTTAATTATGTATTTCTCATCAAATTGAAAATTCTGATACTGTCTGACAAAACATGTTTTGACTCCAAATGCCTTTGGAGTTGCCATTTACAAATGTGTGAGGAATAACATAAAGGACACAAAAAGACGTCACCATTGTGTTTCCGCATATGTCTTTTTATGTTGTTCTTGTGTCGAATAATGATGCCACACACATGGCAGCGGAAATATTTGGTGGGTACAGCAGGTACTTGAAAGGTATGAGATTTGCCACTGGAGTTACCTGTAACAGATAATCACTGCTCTGAAACACCCGCCTTACTTTTCTCATTATGAATAATGATCTAATTTACATAGATCTATCTAATTTGTTAGCTGACAATTTGTCACGTTAAAAAAAAAAAAAAAAAAAAAATTAAGTTAAATAGTAATTCTATCCCTCTGTAGAGGTTTCTTTTTTGCGTTTGCAACTACACTGTCACCTCAATGATGAAAAAAAAATAAATAATAATATGGACGGGAGGAAAGATAAGTAGAAAGAATAATTACAGCTGTATTATGAAATAGACATATATTACGTAACTGAAGGATGCTTACCCACAACCAGCATTGAACTTGAAAATTTCTTATCGAAATCAGCTGGGAAAAAAGATGGGGGGAGGGGAAAAAAGTAAAAATAAAATCCCCTAATTTTAATTTTATTTTTAACTTCAATTAGAATAAAATGTGATGTAAAAACCCTTGTGGTTTTGGAGTTATCTACTTATTGCTTATCTCTTCACACACACACACACACACACCTTCGTTTTTAGAATGACTCAACTCAAGGACATTCTCAAATTGATGTTCTCACATAAAATGAAAAATGATTAAAAAATGTTTTGTCCTGCTTCTTGACTTTTAACATTTTGGTTACAAGTTAATACATATCAACTGTTGTGATTTCCATCATATGAACATAAACCATATTTATACGTACAGCTTGAACACAATTAAAAACAAATAACACGAGAAAGTATTTATATAGTTGAACCTTTAAAGACTAAAAGAACTGCTTATGCCTTTAACTTGTTGTCGAAATATATTATTTACTGGGATTAAACACCAATAAAATGAATATAACATGATAATTCAATTCTTCCTTTTCTAATTGAAATTTTGGTATGGCAACATACTCATTTCATATAAAATAAATTCTCAACCAGTAAAATTACTGCTGGTGACTTTCAGAACAAAGTGCAAATCACAGAAAATAAAATTAAAGCACCTTTTCGTTTACAGACAGTTCTCAAAATAAAGTAATCACAGTTTCAGCCAAACAGAATCTCAAATTCATTATATCCTTAGTAAATCTTGAAAGAACTTGTACTTCTAACACAATACAAAACAGGTCTCAAAACACAGATTTTTGCAATAAATGATGTTAAAGCAGAGAGAAGTGCATGGTTCCATTCTTCAAATTTCCATTGTATCATTTTTAGTGCTACTATTGTCCTCACTTCTTTTCTGAAAATGAATGCTTCCTTCATGGAATCCATTTCACAATAAGTCAATGTAGAGTAAACATCAGTAGAATCTGAAGAAATTGCTTTTCCTGGTTATATGGGACGAAAAAGCTTTTTGGTCCATGAACGAACAGTTGATTCCGGAACATCAAATTCCCTTGAGGCAGCACTTGATCCCCATTTCAATCCAAAGTCCACAACAGTTTGCTTATCATCAAAAGAATATGTCTTATAGCATCCACGAATTTTCTTTTTTGTCACATCCTTTGATAAGTTTGAAGAATTTCTTTTTTCACTGATAAGAACCCTTTTTACTGACTTAGTGTAATCAACAGCCTCATTATTGACTGAAACTGAAGTATTCTCAGAATCTTCCTTTTGATTTGTCATTGGAGCACACACACTGTTTGATGATGTCACAGAGGAACACAGTAATCCACAATCCTTAGAAAACTTTGCACCAATTGTATTTCGTCCTTTGCTCATTTTTATGTCCAGTAATGGCTCATCATCAAGTTTCCTACTGAGCTTCAATCCATGACTATCAGCCTCGAAGTATCTTCTCACAAGGTATTTGTTTCTGAATTTAGACCTACTTCCCTTTCTAAAGGCTATATTCCGCTTTAATCTTTCTTTTTTGTCACGCCACAGAAACTTGTGCTCTGGTTTTATAATAGGTTTCACATCCTCCATTACACAGGAAATAATGTTCTCTTGTCCAAAACATGATGTCCTATTCACATCTCCATCCTTATCTTCTGGCTTAAGTTGAGCTATTCGAGACTCAATATTCATTCTTTTTGGCAAGTTTGCATAATCCATGACATCTGGCAAAACTTCTCCAGTGATACCAAGAATGATGTGTTCCGAGATGCCTTGATCTTGACCTGGAAATTTAGAAAACTTATGGAATATTCATTACACTATGTAGACAGTTGTCATGGTAGATGTAACATAAGGTAAGCTGACAAAATGGGCTCAAACAACTATTGCAAACCATCAGAGGGACTTTTGTGACATTTATTTGACTCCTTCTTTCTTGCACATGAATCTCTTTGATCAATATAGAATTGTAAAATCTCCCTCATTTTTTATCTCAGAAAAGCAAACTAGTGGACAACGAAAGTAAACGGCACTCATGAAAAGTTCACTTCTGAAACCATGTCAATCATACTTAACTGTTGGTTTATAAAAACACAAACACTTACTTTTGCTTTAAAACGTTTTTATATAATATTTTCCTCACATTTTTTACTTACTGCCAAAAAAGAAGTAAAAAACCCAAAAATTTAGAATAATTTTTATCCATGATGGAAAAAGATGGTTGCATCAAAATTCTAGCTTTTATATATGTTTTAAATCTTTAAAAAAGTAATACAACAATGCAATGGTCTGAACAGTGAGGGTTGGTCACATAGGTACAAGCATTTCAAAGTCATTATGGAAAAAGTTTTAAAAAACATAGCATTAACATGCTATTTCAAGACAGTGTACATCAAAAATGCCTCAGCCAAATTTCAAGGTGGAAAGTGTTCAGTTGCTATGAAATAACTGAAGTGAAAGGTACTAAACCTTTCTTGTGTTGAACAATTGTTCTACCCCAATATCCTAAATACTGGCCACACATGACAAAAAAAATAAAAAGAAAGTTGAAAAAAATCTCCGCATTCAAATGAAAAGAAGTAATAACAATATTAAATTTACATTCAATATTACTTTCTTCTTCTCCGTTCTCTCAAAGATGGTGACATTGATGCAGGAAATTAAATGCACCATCTTCCGTAAGTCGACAAGGTTACCATGCAGGCCTCAAGAGGCATTGTAATTCTTTCCTCATTGTGCACTGGAGAGTTTTGTAGCACATGTTCCACTGTAATGTCATGAGTGTCACAAGGGCATTTAGGGGGCTCCCCCACTTGAGTCCATGGTACATATGTGCTCTCAGTCCAACACGTCCTGTTCTTTAGCTGAAGATGATACTTGCTCTTGGTGTGAAAAAGATGTCAGTAATCATCTGAATGCTCTGGTGTTCTTCCTTCCAATTCAAAGCATATGTGCTCACGATGAAGCCGATTTAAAGTTTCAAAATATAAACTAAAAAACAGTCGAAAAATCAAACCAGCCTGAAACAAACATTGTCAAGAGCCAAGAGTATTCACAATAATCACATTCCAAGCTCCACTGTTCCTTTCCAAACACCCAAATATAAACCAATTCATATTGTGATATGAATGATCACAATAAACTACAGTCTTATAACATTTTAATCCAAAGTAAGAAGCATGCAAACCAGTTTCTATAAGACAAATTCCACTCTCAGGGTACCTTTAGCGCAAAGTGTTAAGCTGTCATTGTAACTTAATCAATGTGCTAAACATCAAATAAATTTATATAAATTTCTTTATATTCTTCATATTGTATCATCACATGGCATGTCAAAACATCCTTGCCCAACAATTAAATATCATCAGATTATTTCAACTATTATCATATGTAGGCAGTTTTTGATCCCAAAACAATCACAACACTGATGTCAGAAATCAGTATCGCCATGTCATAGTTGCTGCGAAAGGAATGCTTTCATTGCTCAATAAACTTGCATGCCAGATAGGTCAGTGGGGCAAGACACAGTAAGAGGAACATTAATTTCAGTAACTAAGGAGACACAAAAGGAGAAGAGAAATAGTCCACACTGCTTATTTGGAATAGGCTTACTGAAAAGGCAAAACATATTTTTTTCAAAAGAAAAAAAAAGCACTGAAAATAATAAATTGTGCATATGTCATACAAATATAAAGCAATGGAAAAACATTGGTCAAATAAAATGTAAAACAGATGAACAGATAAAGTTTACTTAACAGAAAAGGCAGACAAAATTCAGTCGTTCAGAGAAAAAAAATACATGGAGGAAAGATAGGACTGAAAAGAAAAGAGTAATTTACTTACTTCTAGGATTTGGAACTGCTTGCACATTTTGTTGTCCTACATCCAGTTGTGACCCGTCATGAAATGACTGCCCCAAGCTTCCAACGTCACCAGGTCCAGTAAACTGTTGAGACTGAGGGGGAGGATAGCCCATGGGATAATTACCGCCAGGACTGTTATCATGGAGTAAACTGGACTGACTAGACGATGGATCTGAGAATCAGAAAAAAAATTAAAAAGATAGTGTTGCAGCCTAAACAAACAAAATCAAACAAGCTTGATACATGACTATAATATATTACTCTGAATAGTTCTACTGTTCAGGACAAATAATATACTTTTAGCTATACCAAAAAACAGTACTTTTCCTTACAGTTCCCTCCAAACCCATCTAAAAGTTAAAATAATTCAGCTCTACCCATTCTCTTTAAAAATGTAGGCCTACACACTGACCAGAAAATATAAGAAAATGAAAAACAATTCAATGTAGGTAAATTTACTCACCCAACCTTTCATAATCACGTATAGTCACGGGACAGTTGTGAATAAATAAGACACCAAAGACTTCATTCATAAAAAGACAAGAATTTTTCTATTGAAAATTGTATTTCATTAAGGACTTGAATCTTAAAAGCATCAAAAGTTCAATAGCTATTACTTGAGGAATTTAAACTTCTAATAATTCAATGAAGAGCATTGCTACAGAAGAGACCAAACTAAAGACTCAGCAGCATTGGCACCAGGATCTGAGACAGACCCAAGCATTGTTTTAATCCTTAACTTGCATGTAAGTTACTATGATACCACTTGCATGTTTTTTTAAGATTTAACATTTTACCGACAAATGCAACAAAAAGTGGAACAGGAAAATGCTGAGAAAATTGATCGAAAACACCCCAAGTCACTAACAGAAAAGTTCAATATATTTGATCCTTTGTGCACCAAAATTATCTCCAAGATGTCAATTGAATGAAGACATACTGAACTTCAAGTACAACAATCATAACAGGAAGTATTCTTCCCTACTTTTGCTCATGAAAATGAAAGAGACAATATCAATTATAATCTAAAAGCTGTGACTCATTCAAACATTTTTGTTGGCAAATAGTGTCTTGATACATAATGAACTCAAAATTAAAAATTACACTGATTTCAGTGATAAATATTTTATTCTTCTGGCATCAAATTGCAATTGTCTTGATCCAAATTTGGAGAGCCCTAGACAAAAAAATCATTGATCGCATGCGTATGTTGTCGCAGACGTTGAAAATGATGAGACTTCGTGAAATCCTACCATCACGCTTAAATAACTATTTTTCCAAAAAAAAAAACAACCCACTTGCCTTGGGGGAAAAAAAAAAAAAAAAAAGACGTGTTCTATGAAATTGGGCAAACCCTACACTATATGGTAATTTTTTTTTAGTTCATTGAGAATATAACGGAAATGATTCAGAAAACCTAAGTTGAAGTTTGCTTTCCAATGAAGTATTTAAGCTTTTCTCTTCACTTTTCTATAAATAAAGACTTGACTGCCACTACGATAATTGATAGGAATTCTTACTGTCAAGACCCCACAGGTAGTCGGCATTCACCTGAAATCCCAAGCTAAGAGATAAGTGTTACTTTCACTTCTATTCCAACCACCATAATATAGAATTTTACCAAAAACCTTGGAGATCTACCATGTAGGATTTAAACCACACCTTAATTTCCCAGGATCTCTATTCATTGGCAAGCCCAACAATCTTCTGCTTACCTTGACTGACCCTGGATGCTGCAGCCTGACCTCCCCTTTGACCACGATCCCCATATTCTTCTTTTACAAATGTCACATCTAAGTCCAAATCTTCCTCATCATCTGGGCCCATACCTGAACTTTGATTACTGTCAGCACCAAAAAATTCATTGCTTTGAGACGCATTGTTGAAATCAGAATGATCCCGACTTGCTGCCGATGACTGCTTCGAGGAATTATTGAAATATGGCATTGCTGAGGATGTAGACTGAAGGGTGGTGTACTTGTATGGTGGTTGAAGATTACTGTAATTTCCATTATGCTCTCTTTTTCGTTTTCCAGTGTTGTGAGGGGAAGGACTGTGTGACAAGTGCTCAAGTCGACCTTTCTGATTTTCACTTCCAGCTAATACATTACTAATGTTTGTAATTGCCGACTGAAGCCTGGTTGTCCCTGTCGGAGACATACCAGAACCTTCCAAACCTGGTTCATGGTCATTGCCAGGAGATAAGTCAGTGTCTTTCTCTTTTCTGATGAGTATGTCTTCAGCCTGAGCCTGAGCATGAAAACTTTTGCTCAAAAACACAGTGGAATTTTCTGCATTTTTACACACTTTTTCTTTCAAAACGTAGTCAAATGTTGAACCACTGTCTATATTGAGGTAGAGGTGACCAATGATTTCGATGCCATCATGAAATTCAACATAACCATGGCAGAGTGTTTGAAGTGATTTCACTAAGGCTGTGATAAACTTGTTGGCTGACTCCCCATTCATTCTTGCTGTGTGAGATGAATCTGAAATTAAAAAAACAACAAAAACAACTGCTAAAAGAATTATTTTAAAAAATATAGTAAAACAATCTCTGTCTTTGAATTTAACATTTTTCTTTCTTTTGAATGAAGGATGGCTATCTTTAATTAAATAATAAAAAGTTGAACACTTTGGGAAACATAAAACTATCATTGCTTTCACACTGCAAATTTTCCACAACTATAGTAATTGTGTCGTTAAAGTGTTAAGACTTGAAATTAAATCCATTCCACTATTCCGTTTTTTCAAGCATAAAACAAAATAAAGCCTGATGATTTATTAGAATGAAATTTAGATACATTACATATTTGTCAAAATGTTTTTGGCAAGCATCAGTCTCTATCTAAAAAACCGGAAAATCCACTACTATAAAAAAAAAATTTTGTTTTAATTTTTCCAATAGAAACCAGGAAATTAAATTTGCAGCAATAACAACAAAAAGATAAAGAAAACATCGGTGTACTGAGTTTTGGGCTGGGAAAAGTTGGTGAAGCACAAAGAATTCTACCTTGCATCCAAAGAAAACTTAAAAATAATGAGAAATAAAGGCACTTCCAGTCTATTTCTTATTTTAATTTTGTTTTTACATGCTCTTAAAAATAAAATCTATTTAATGGCATAAAGGCGATATTCTGTAGATGAATACTTTTACAGAAAGATAACTTCCAACATTCAGGATTAAATCTCCTGACTCAACCAATTATGTTTTCAGATTTTTATTTTCTGCAGCAATGTCTCCACAACTGTACTTTTTCTACTGAATAAACATCATACGAGCACCTAAGGCTGTATCAAATTAGCTTCTTTGAAATCTGTCTAAGAGCACGGTCATCGTGTCTCCAGAGGAGCAGGCTCTTAGGCGGAGACCACTGTATTTATTTCTATGAGTTCATCCATTTTAGTGCCTGTTTTAATTGGCTTTGCTTCACCCAACAGCAGAAGCCTGAATCATCTAATTCTGTCATTTGCTTGTATTCAGAGCAGTCTTGCTTCTGTTTTCGCATCACCGCAGTCTACAACCCACTTACAATGGAGGATCAAACCAATGTTTATCGTGATATCAGCAACCCTGATGTTCTTCTGTCATCGGGCTGACAGTAATGTATGTACTTTAGTTCTATGAAAATGAAGACTTCGAAATGAATGAGGAACTAGATGCCATGTAAACACTGCATCTCATTTTGTAGGAGGAAGATGAAGAAGAAGATCACCTGGACACCTCTGGACGGAGGAGAGAAGCTACAAAGCTCTCAAAGAGAGCCTGTCTCGGGGAGAAGGGACCAATAGTCAACGTGACAGGAATAACTCCACAAGATTACCTGTACATCATGGTAGAAAATGACATGTCATCAATTGAGTACCATGAGACAAACAGGCATGTTGCAACTATAGTACCATCAAGACAGCAGCAGAATCACCACAACAGCAGCAAAGCCAGCATCAGGGCTTACATCAGCATCGCGGCAAGACGCGAGATGGATCAGAAGTCAGTGACCCCCACTCAAAATCCTGAGTAGCTGACAATCTGCTCATTTCATCCCAACATATTATTATTGTATTCCTTGCATGTACGTATCTGCCCCTCACACACCTGCCAGCAGGCAGGGCGGCCCGCAAAAAAAAGAGGGCGGGACATGAGAGCCTCTCTCTCGAGCTCTGATCTCACCCAAGGTGTCGTCTCACAGAGCATGTATACAATGCAACACACATTCGTCAAGCTCCGTGGGACGAGAAAATCTGTTTGAGGAATACGTGTGACGTGAGTCGTGAGTTTAATCAGGAGACATAATCTTCAAGTGTCAGGCCTGGTGCAGGCATCGACTTCCAGTCCAAGAGACATAATAACAAGAAAAACAAAGTTTATGACTTATACCCTTGATTACATAAATTACACACATGCTCTTTTCTCGCACCACCAATAGAATCCGACTTCAACGAGGAGCCCGTTCTGCATCAAATTTTACTGTTACGTGAGGAAGAGGAGAAGAAGCCCATTCGGACGATATTTTCATTCATACCTTCATACAAGTAAGAAAAAGTAATATCATAAACAACAATTTCAGTTTATTAGCTTTCAGAAAATAAGGGGTTTTGTAGACTTTAATCAGTAATTAAGCTGTAAACCGCTGATTTTCCACACCACACAAAATTGCAAGAGAGCAGCTTGCCACGCACAATTTTTTTTCACTGACAAGGCCATGGTGGGGTGACTTTTTTCATCAGAATTTCCGGTCCACCACAGCATCGCTTCTGGAGTTAATCACCAATGCCAATAATGTCAATGCAATACCTGCTTTATAGGCCTAATCAAAACAATTTTCTGGATCCACATGAAAATTGAGCTAAAATTGACAGATCAAGTTGATCAAGATTCCAGAGATGACAATGACTACTCTAGACTCTATGACTAGTTTTCTAGATCTAGAATCTAGACCTTGTGAAAAAACGCTTTAAATGTCTGATCTGCTCGCATTTTAGATCTAGATCTAGATCTACCAGACCTATCGTTTCGTTACGGTCAGCTCAGCCAACCTTTTACATTCTCATAAGTCACAAAAAAACCAGCAGACGGAGACCAAGACCCCTCTTTCTTCCCCTTTCCCATCAATTCGAGCCTCGTTCCGAGTGCACAAGAATGACAAAACAGCATGTTCAATGCAATCCTACCTATGAAGAATTCAAGATCCTGAAGTGTTAGTGACGCATAAGTAGCTTAAACGCTGCACCTCAACATAAACTTGACATATTCTTTTTATCAAAACCAGTAATATATTAATTTTGGGGCGATCATCGTTGTCAGCAGAACAATGGCCGTCTAACGAGGAGGAAGTTGCAGTGCGCATGTGCGTAAATGGGAATAATAATTCTCTCTTTTTTCTCTTCGTTGCACAAGTGCACTCTTTTCTCATAAGATCTCTACAAAGCATAATTTGCGGCCTTTGGCCTTCGACTTCATCGTCGACAGCACGGGTTTCGCTGAGGCCAGAATATTGAAGCAGTTTTACTTCGTAAAATTTGCGGCGGAAAAATAAGATATTATAGATCTAATGCGGCGCGACTGCTTTTGGTTTTGTGAACAGAGGTTAACAGGAAAGCTCTGTTGCCACTTTTTATTTTTAACTTTACACCACAGAATCTCATCTCATCTGTCGCATGGCGGTTGCCGTTGGGGCGCTAAAGATGACCTGTCAACTAATGAGCAAAAATTAGATCAAACTTCCTTAAACTGGTTGAAGCCAACCAATTTGTTCTGTCAAATTATACCACCAATTTACTTCGGAAGAATCGGAACCTGTGTTCGATTTCTGTACACCCGTCGAAAGTTGAATCATAATATCTTTTGAGTGAGTAAGAGCGGAGAAGCTTATAATGTTAGCGCAGTTAAAATAATAATTCTCAGTAGCCTGTCTTGAGAAAAATATGACTAAACATTCGATTTTTACAACTGTGACCTCAAAAGGTAAGCCAGCGCTAAAACATGTTATCTCACGCTAACACCACTACAGCAGGAAAAAAAAAGGCGAAGGCGAATCACATGCGTATAAACGGACTGCAAAATAAGGACAGACAGGAAAACTAATAACGGAGAAACCAAGAGTGCTACTTTCTTTTCTTTTGATAACATACTAGTCTTTTCACATTGCCATTGCTCATAGTAGTACAAAGGATCTAACAATGACCAATGTTTGATGTGTACCGTAACTTGTGAGCCGTGCTCGGAAATCTCAAAACTGTGTTTAATGGAGACAAAAGGCACAATCGGCCAACACGAAAGAGCTTCTCCAAACTGCGGACTCTGTGGTCTCACCAGAGACACGGGGGCGGGGGGGGGGGGGGGGG
>JBDFRD010108820.1:0-24534 GCA_039654405.1 Bullina lineata
CAGAGGCGCTGTTCCTCTCTCGGTCATACTAGTTTTATTCCAAAGGAAAGACAATGGTCAATACGTTTGGAACTAGACCTGCAGATAGAGAGTGAGACATTCATGGGTAGAATTTTGGAAATTTAGAAATTACAAGAATACTAAATCAATTAAAACACAACAATAACAATAGTAATGACAACAACAACAACAGTAGTTATAACAAAAACGACGTTGATATACATGTACATGCAATTGTAAAATGGGGGCTGCCCTGAAGCTAACTAAAAAATGTAATCCGAAATGGTACGCGAAATTAGGTGCATGTATTAATTAATGATGTGTTTCGCAAATCAAGGATGTCACCATTGATATTTATATAGACAGTGATGATTTGTTGTTAAGCTCAGTTTACTAAAAAAATACATACTGTAGATCAGTGGTCCCCAACGAGCCGGATCTTTATTACATTAATTAGGCCTACAAGTACAAGGACCTTTTCCCATAAGAACATCTGTTCCGCTTCATGCTACCGAAACCGGGATAAACTCCGGCTCTATGGGCCTTAAAGGAACTTTACTTTGTACTAGAAACTAGAAAGCATCATACCGGCTGCAGCAGAACTACATGTATATCATATGTAGTGGAAGGCTGGAAAGGCCCTTAAGAACTTATTAAAAAAAGTTTATGGGACTGTTGGAACGACAGAATGAGAGATCGGATGGAGCTGAATCGGCTCCTTAAGTTTGTTGTTCTGCTTCATTAGCCCTGTTATGACTTGTTTATTCAAAGGCCTGCGTTTTCTGTTTTCTCTGCTACAACTACTTATGTTCTATGTGCTACTTAAATAGGAATAAAGCAAGCAAAGAGCAGAGTAAACAGATAGCAAAATTAGCTGTATTAAAATCACATTTCAATACTTTCTCAGAGGAAAAAGAGAACAAAATAAACCCATGTAACATTCAAAAATGAAGAAGCAGTAGCAACATAACAATAACATTTACTTCTTTAGGATTAATCACACTTACAGCAATGCAATCAATCTAAACAGAATCGAAAGAAGTTTCGGTCTTATTACATCATTTGAATGATAATCAAGAAACAGAAATGTACTGGATGCAAAACATAGATCATAACACTATGCAAGACACTGAATCAAAGAACCTTCAGGCGAACAGGAGAAATTTATTCTAGATATTCTAGATGTTCCCGGCGCTTTGCTTCCGCAGGCGTTTCGACCCATACAAAATGGGCACTATAAGGAATCTTAACATTACTATAAATATGTCTATGTGTAATAAGCGTTTTGTAGCACATGTAGGCCTACTTCAGTTATGATATGATATGGCTCTTTTTGTCTTTTTCAGACGATCAAAGCAGCTATAATTATAATGTTACTTTGTCTGGGCAGCCTCTTTCTTAGATTAAGAAACAACGCTTTGCCCAGAGAAGTTGTTCCTCTCTCAGTCATTCCAGTTTAATTCCAAAGGAAAGACATGGTCAATATGTTAGGAACTAGTCTGACCTGCAGTCTGATAGACAATGGTACATAAAACTAAATTATGGCACATGAAAATGAACTTCCTGCAAGAAACAAGAATGTCAGATGCGCAGGAAGAAACAACCTGAGATAGAGTGTACACAATCCACAAATTACTATCACGATATCAACAATTCAAACGCCATGTTTTGTTTTCTTATTCAACACAATTAATTAGACTTAAAAGGTGTCATTTTACTCTGCTCTGCTTTGTTCATTTAAAGTCGTGCAAGCAAAAAAAAACAAACAAAACAAAACAACATGGTACATAATGTACAGGTGTATATTGACAAACACATTTTTTTTTAAATTACACAATGTACATGTTATAGTATATTATTATTAGCAACTGAATTATTCTTATTTAATTTATTTATTTAATTTTATTCAAATCTTGCTGTATTGGAAAGATAGTTAGTAAGCATTTTACGATTCATAAACTGCATGTATCAAACTTCCCAAAAGCACATAAAGATCTTGTCATCATGCTGGTCATAGATCTACAAACATGGCTGAGCTATCACATATTTTCTAAGGACTTGAAAAAAAAAGATATCTTGAGAAGAAAATAAAACAAAAACATATAAAACTCTTCTACAGTAGCCTACCACCTGCAACCCACATGTCTCTAAATTTGTATTCGTGTTGATAAAAATTAGTACCGGTACTGAAGATGTGTACGGGTATAGTGAGTGCCAAAGGCATGAATGTGGCTGCACTGTGTCTTGGGACATCCCCCAAGTAAAAAAAAGTTTTAATTAGAATGCAAATATCTGGTGTATCTCCTGTCTATTTTCTTTAATGAAGTGTCTATGGACGACAATTCACCCAAATAGCAAAATCGCCCATCTCTGGCTATTTTGGCGACCAACTACGTAATCGAAATAGGGCCTACATTGTACAATGTAGTTGAAAACATTTTATTCTGTCAAAATTTCATTCTCTTCTTTGTTGGAATGGAGAAAAAAATACATGTAGCAGGATGGATACACATAGGCCTATACATAAACATGTCGACAGTCTTTCTAACACACAATCCCCTATGCTTCAATTTTTTAACTTGTATTGCACCTGTACTGTACATGCTCAACATCAGTAATAATTGTACCGGTAAAATAACAGTTTTGGTTAAGTAGAAACCTATGGTCTTCAAATTTCATTTCAACCTGGAAACCTTCAGCAAAGTCAAGAATAAAGTCAAGTAGGCCTAGGCTAACTTAAGAAAAAAAATGACAGGGAGATTTTGCAAGCATGCGCAGGCGGATAATTTCATCACGAACATAATTGCGAAAACAAAAACCCCCGTAATGATCTGTACTCCCAACGTAACACCCGGATAAAACGTCGCTAAGCCATTTATGCAAAGCAAGCAAAACCATTCAGGTTTTACTGACGTTTTTAAGTCTGAATCCCCACTGACGTACTAATTAGACTGATCCAATACTAAAACAACAAAATCATTCCCCTGTACAAAGAAATCTTTTGGGTTGAGCTTTTTCTTGCATTTTATTGTATTATATGCATGCCTCTAAAGATCCTAATCTATGAACCCACAACAGCTGGAGTTAGTCTTGGTTTATATAGCATGAATGTAAATACAGACTGTAGTAAATGCCTAATGAATGAAATATTTGTACTGAGCAGATTTTGCTGTTATATAATGCATTGCACACGTACGTGTTCAAAATAGATAAGCAGTTTTTGTAGAGATCTTTTTTTTTTGGGAGATCTTATGTAATAATTGTACTGGTAAAATAACATCTTTGTTTAAGTGGAAACCAGTGGTCTTCAAATTTTGTTTGAACTTGGAAACATTCTGCATTGAAAGTAGGCTAATTAAAGAGGCAATTTTGCTTTACCGCCAGAGCAGGCATTTCAGTTTGAAATAAAGTCAAATACAGGTGTAAATCGCCAATCGTATTTTGAATTCGTATTTTCAATAAAAAATAGTACACTCATTTTTTAGGTCAAAATTTGTGCATGTACTAAAATTGTACGGGTTTGCAACTCTACTGTTTACTGTTATATCTTTTGATTGAAAAAGTTCAAAACAATTCTCATATCCTCATTATCAATAAAGTGGACTCAGTTCACGAATGTCTTGGACTATGAAAAAAATCAGGTTACGAACAACAATTGAACAATTTCTTTCTTGGTTCACAACAATGCTCTGAGGTATTAACCATAGCTTTTCAGCTCAAAATGAGTCATGCACATTCATTAAACAATGCTCCGGCTTCATTGTGAATCGCCATCCAAACAAAATTTGTAATACACAGGGCAGCAACCCTGATAAATAATAACATAATGGCCCACTTCAGAAACATGTGCAGTAAAATAGTCAGTAAATAGTCTCCTTATACATTGCAGAATCCGGATAAAGTCACCTCGCTTGAAGTCAACTTCCGTTTAAAGTCAACACCTCACAGCGGTCCCGTTTTGTTCCTTCTTTATTTAAGTAACTTTTTTTCGGATAAAGTCAACAACCTCAGTGCTATTTCCGCTTAAAGTCAACACCATGTGGCCAAATTAAAAGGTAAAATCACTGAAAAAGGTGGGAGCGAGTGCTTCCCTGGGGCATTTTCCATAAACGTTGGTCTTGCGCAGCGCAATTAGAAGATATTATCTAGATCGAGTTCACACTCTTCGCTACTTCGCTTCGCTGGTCCGCTGGTCCGGCGATTGGTCTTTCCCTGATACGTATCAGACGCTGGCAGCTCCTAATCAGGGAACTTTTTTCACACTAATTCGTCATTCACCATCTGTCCGTCCCAGATACCAGGGGAATTTTTTTTTTCACACTAATTCGTCATAATTCGCCGTGTGTCTGAGACCAAAGGAGACCTGTAGTTGGTCATAATTCGCCGTGTGTCTGAGACCAAACGAGACCGGTCAACCCTTCTCAATGTTTCTTCAAATCAAACGGGGCTGTCAATCAGACAAAAACTCCACCCATAACTGCTGTAGACAAATTGAGAACGTAACAGTTTTTGAATAGGCTGGGAGGGAATTAGAGCTTGAAGTGGTCAAGGGGCTGTCCGATGAATATTAGCTTATGAAATGTTAGTATTTTGTTTCCCCAGGAAAATGTTTTCTAGGTCAACATGGATCGATAAAGATGTTAGTCTGTTAGTAGCTTTGCTCAACCGCGATTCGCCCCTTGCAGTGAAAAAACTTCCATTTCACCGCTTATCATTCGCCGGGGTTTTGCTAACAAGGGACAAAGTCCAATTGCATCTGTTTTTATTACCTTTGAGTTTTGTCCCTTGAAAATGGATAAAGTCAACCTCGCTTAAAGTCAACACTTTTTTTCGGTCCGGAGGTGTTGACTTTATCCGGATTCCACTGCAGTTTTGTTTGTTTTTTATTTTGTGCCATACTTTCTTTTGCTGACCTAAGTAGCCAAATTGGTTATATGATGATGTTTTTTTTCTTTTTGTCATGCCTTTAAGCATAAAATGGAAAGATTTTCATCCACGTTTTTGCATGTTTTGTTTTTACTGTTACATTCTATAGTGCTTGTGATTTTTTTGTTTGTGTTTGTGGTGGGGAGTGTAGTTCTGTTGAACAGCAGACAAAATTGACTCTGAAATTGTGTTTAGAAAATTTGTTGAATCATTGATACTTTTAATTTAACCAATACCATTGACATATGCTGTTGATGTGTAAGATTATTTTTAGAAAGTAAACTTCCTTTTGCTTCTTCATTGTGTGTTGAATTTCAGAGTTTTTATACTTTTGTCATTTTATTCAAAGCTGTAAACGGAAAATTAATTCAAATATATTCTTTTCGTAATACAAGTTGCTGTTTCAAATAATATAATCATAATGTGTTAATTTCTGTGCTTTCATTCCTACTTCTTGCATCATCCTCAGGAGGAAAAAGGATATGAAAGGAAAAGGTTTGTACTTTTATTTTGATTTTTTTTTTTATAGTACAATTAATTAATTTTGTTTTTTTAATTTCTTGGAATAAGTTTTAAGCTTACATATTCACTTCGTTAAAAAAATGAAATAATCACAAGCAGAGTTTTCACACAAGATTTATAAGAATAGCATTTAGTGTGAAAAGAGTAGACTTTGTGCAGAAATTTGAACTATTTCAGGTTAATTATTTTAGGAAATGAAAAACAACAGGTCCCTATGAATTGCACTCATAGCGATGAAAAACATTTGGGCAAACAAGATCACACTTGAAATAATAAAGTTCGTAATGTTCATCTCGAATATCAAAACATTCACTCTTATGGCAATAAGAAGGCTGATTCATCAAGTGCCACACCTCATAATCATTCTTGTGGATCTGCATTGTGATCTGTTTCTGACATATTCAGTGCACATCTTTAAAATAGAATAAATTATCTAAAGTAATGTTCATTCATCTTCTTCTCTTCTCAGTGAGTGACTCTATCCTGTCTGCGGGCCTGGAGGAAGAAGAATTATCAGAAGAAGTTGCTGACCCATTTATCCCCCAAGAACGTGTATTCAGCAAATATGCGGCTATGTTGTACACATCCAATAACCACGGGAAAACATTTGAGGAATTCAAAGATGCAAAGTACTGTGCCAGCTGTGGTGAAAAGGTAGCATTATCATGACATTAAAACATTTCTTTAAAATGGAGGTTGCCAATTGAGC
The DNA here is from genome assembly GCA_039654405.1 of Bullina lineata. Lineage (NCBI taxonomy): Eukaryota > Metazoa > Mollusca > Gastropoda > Bullinidae > Bullina > Bullina lineata. Next base: position 6,158 of record JBDFRD010108820.1, read on the forward strand.
CACCTTTTTTTTTAAAGAAAGTGAGAAAACTATTTTTTGTTTTCATTCTTATGTAAGATTTTTGTCAAAGAGGTGAAGTTTCCTTCACTCAGTACCACAGTGTTCTAAGTTTGCTCATGGAAAGATATTGTATGATTTTTTTTTTCTTTTAGTATAATAATAAAAGCAATGTTTTAAATTTGTTGTGAAGATCAGTTATATTTTTTAAGATTTAAATTTTGTTTTAAATAATAATACTTATTTTACCTTTTTTTAGTATACAAGTAGAAACATATGAGTGTGTTCAAACAAGCATTTGATATGTCTCCAGACTGTGATTTGTCCTCACAAGCTGGGAGGCTCAGAGAAGATTTTCATCCTGCCTCACAACTGCTCTCATATCAAAATCCTACGACCCAAAGTTCGCATCAATAAGGATCTCTTTGAGTAAGTATGCTGACAGAAACTGGCCTTCTTTTTTCTTTACTTCTGTCGGTGTTGACTGCATTCAAGCAACAACATCAATATCTTTTTTTTTTTTCTTTTTTTTAAATTACTGTCGTTACTTAAAATTTTTGTGTGTAAGTAAAGTAAATGTATGATTCAACCTGCACTTGAAGTATATTGTGAACCAATAAAAGTAGAGTAAAATTTCATACCCACTCAGACTTACTTGACTTAATCCTCTTGGCTCTTTGTGGAGCATAGGACTATACCCACTCACCAACTTCCAAATATATGAGACAACTATTTTAATTCAGCTTAGCATCTGCCTAGATGTTATGACTGTTTTAATAAAATGAATAAGAATAAAAACGTGTGTTTACACTTCATATAATCAGTTTCGAATTGAATTGCAATGATAGGACTATTTTTAGCTTCAAAATTGTTGAATTTTGAAATACACACAGCAAATGTTAAAACAGATTGATGATAACAGAGTACCCAAATTATTTTTATATTTTCCTTAAAATGAAATTATAGGATTGAATTTGAAAAAAGAAATTTTTGATGTCATGCCTTCAACATAATTCCTTTTCAATTTTCTACTCAGTGATGTTCTGAAGCCACAGAGTCCAGCCCCGACCTTGGACTTTGCCCCATCCATGAGCTCACCAGGCCACAGCATGGTGTCTGGGCAAATGCATGAGATGAGAATAACTCCAGCCACAACTGTTTCCAGGGAGAGCCCATCTTTTGGTGCAGGGGAAATCTATATGGTGCGTTATGATATGTTGTTATTATTATTATTATTATTATTGTTATCATTATCTTATGCATTATAATTTTTGTAATTCACTGAGTCTTCAGTAAATCTTTCATATTGATTAGCATTATCTCGTTCTAGAAATAGCTTTTTTTTTTTCCTTTTATCTTTTTAATCCTGCCCTTTGGGTTTTTTTTTTTTTTTGGTCCCTTTTGAAGACAAACAGCAGTGAATGTCTGTTTTAATGTAAAATCTAATATATTACACTTTATTTCTTGTTTTAGGTTCACTCGCTGCAAAGGCTGTGGGATGATTACAGACATAGAACAAACATTGAACGTCACATTCCCAGACAGTTGGACCTTGTAAGTGTGGATAGCAGCCTGACCTCATGCAAATGAATTTTTGTAATGTTTTATGCCTTCCCCCCAAGCTTTCAAGCATTGTTTTTTCACATTTATATGGATGGTTCAGATTATAGAAAAACCTTGTAATTTCTATAGCAGAAATGTGCTTGCATAACAGTCCGGCGCCTGAGACCCCGATCCACCTAAGAGCCCGTCATTCTTGTAAAATGAATTTTTTTCTATATAATTTATCAGCGTAAGAGCCCATTTTCATTTTCAAAATCCACCTAAGAACACAATCTTCTTACCTGATTGATTTTTTTTTTTAACCTAAACAACAAGAAACACTGTCACCCAACCTGCTTTTGTTCTAGGGCTAGGCCATAGCCGTGGTGGAAAACAAAGCCCATTCTTTGTGCCCCATCTACCCCCCCCCGTTTTGTTCCCCTAGGCTTATTTGCGTTGATGCATTTTGCCTATCTGCTCTCATCGCTCGAAGCGTGCCCATCCAACTCCATCCCCTTAGACCAGTCATGATTGGCTCGATCTACGCTTTGTTGTTGTGCCCCTTCCGTATTCTCTAACCGATATCTGCATGTTGTTCAAGTCATTATAACAAGATCATAAAATACAAGTGAAAATAGCATTTATATCCAAGTGTGTTTCTTTTATGCTCAGAGTAAAAGAAAGTAAAATTTATGTTAGTCAGCTCAGTGATATAAGAACCATGAGAATCATAATACTATAACATACCACATGATCATTTTTATAAACACACATAATAATATTATTAATGTATCTTTGATACCATATAATCCTTTTTAATAACACACGTTATACATATATTCTTAAATCATGATGAATAGTTAATAAATAGGTGTTCAGACCCATTTGTCATGAAAATTGAAAATGATATTACATGTCCAATTACTATTTTACTTCAGGAACGGTCCAAGTCATTTATGGAACAGTTCCTTGCATATCTAGTTTGGACAGATGATTTTGTGACTGATGAAGAGGCGTGCATGTCTATTTTGGTATGTAGCATTTTCTTTCATTCTGAGAAAATATAACTTGCACAGATTTCTTTTTGAAGCACAAGTAACAGAAAATCAGTTCAGACTCTGTGCGTATAAACATGTGGATATATGTGTCATTATTATCTTTAGTACAGAAGAAAGAAGAAGGAGAATATGAAAAAGAAGAAGAAGGAGGAGGAGAAAGACGGAGAAGAGGAGGAGAAAGAAGAACTTGAGAGGACTTAGAAGAATGAGAAGGAAAAAAGATGTAAAAAAGTGAGAAAGAAGAGTATATATTTTGCACATGGTCTGAAAAGAAATATAATTTACCTAATCTACTACCTCTCTTCCATCTCCCGTGAGTAGGACACTCTCTACTGCTTCATGCATGATCGCTACATGGTGGAAGACATCATGTTCATGGCAACTCATGACTTCCTGTCGGCCATCACAGAATTCAGTGGAGTTGATAAGGTCGGAATCTTTTTTTATCATTACAATCCACAAGTGTTTAGCTTTTATCACAAAATTATTGGAATTTATTCAATGATATTTTTAAGGGCTTTTAGAAAATTGTGGAGGTTGTTATTGTCAGTATGATTTTTCTTTCCAATGTTTAAAATAATCAAAATAAGAAAGGACTGTTGTCTCTCAATATATCTCTATACTGCCCTATCTTAATTTGTCATCAAAGTTTTCAAACTGATTTGTATTCTTTTTCTCTTTACATGCTCAGATGCTGGAGTTACTGGGACATGTTTTGGTGGGGAATTTGGATGCATCCACACTACGTTATCTATTGCTCATGTCAGACTTCATCTCAGCAGTAGATTGGAGGGAAGTAGAAGACTTCAGAGCTTTTGCAGCTGTGGTCTATCCATTCCTGAATGTGAGCTTTCATAGTTGTTAGATTTTTTAGAAAATTGTTCACATAGGATAGATTGAAAATAGCAAAATAAGAATTGCTGACTGTGAAATTTTATGATTATTATAAGTTTTGAAAAAGGTCTCATGTTCTCTGAAAAAGTGTCCTTTTTTCCCTCCCTCAAAGCTTGACAATACGAAATGTTTTATTCTTATGTAACGTTTTACCTTGGATAGCTTTGTTTTCTATTGTTACTTCATTGCTTTTCATTATTGTAGTCTACCTGTCTTTCCATAGTGTCCACCTTACACAAAAAACAATCAGTATTTGAACTTATTGGTGGAAGTGATAACGATAGAAGAGAAGATTTGAAAAATGATGTACAATGTATCTGATTTTAGTAAGGTTTATTTGTGTCATACAAACTAGGCTACTACTTTAAAAGCCTGATATTGATAATCCAGGTTTTTACCTTGTCTTTTAATTATTTTCATTTCTTTCTGTCAATTAGGAGGATGACTTGGAGAGCCTGCAGATGAGTTACACGTCTTACAGTGAGAATCGAATCTCCAGGCAGCTTGTGGCGTCGTTCCTCATTCACATTATCCTCAAGTACAGAGAACCTCGATTCCATGATGTGAGTAGTCCTTTAAGAGTCTTGATACAATGTAGCATTCGGGCAAAATGACTGGCACTCATTTATCTCAGAAAACTTGTCAGTAATGTTGGTTTACAGTGCAGAATTTACGAGAGTCTTCTGTCTCGATGTTTTCTGGAAAGAAATTTCTTCAATCTTCTTGTCTTAATGCTTTCCGGAATAAACAAAATTCCTTCAATGTCCACACGGTCCAAGCTTTTTCCAATTTCAGATGTTAATCTGTCTTAGATTTACTTCCAGCAGAATATGCTTGAGTAGGGAGGGGAAAAGTACATGATAAGTACATTCACCATGTCATATCTTTGCTTGCATTTCATAACAAACCTGAGCATAGGGGGTTAGTAAAAGAAAAAGCACTAATTGTTGTCATGCGACACATCACCTGATTGATCATTGTTCCATTTTTTTTTTTTTGCGCAGTATAACATGTTCCTATCCTCGATTCTCTTTAAACAGTTGGAAAACAAACTGGTGCCTTTCCAAAGTGCTGAGGGTGGACAGTTGAATGAGAGGGAGTTCAAGGAAGCTCTGGATAGCCTCCTGCCTTTGAGCAATGAACGAACAAGACGACGGCTGTACCAACAATCAGAGCAAGCCGTCAAGTGGGATGGAGTCCTTCATGCTGTGCCTATCATGAGGCTGGCTCGTATCCTTTACACTTTTGTTTTGCCTTGATTTTTATGTGATTTCTCTCTGTATAAAAAAAACCCAACTCTTTCAATTCCTTATGGATTCTAGCGTCAGAAGAAAAAAAACCTCAAGAGTGAAAAGATTAAAGTGGAATTTAACCCTTTCACTGCCAAATGCACCGATCGACGAATATCAATGTTTGCTAATTGCCAACATATAGGGTGTTGATTTGATGGGTCCTAAGTTCAGTCTCTATATTAATTAACATAACCCCACTTCTTATTCAAACTATAATGAACGAGAAGAACTTTGAGGTAGCCTTTTTAAAATCAAGTTCTTCTCACTGTTTCGTTGAAGAAAACAATGTTTTTACTAGGATTCAGCTACAGATAGCTGGCAGTGAAAGGGTTAAAAAGAATTGCTATCAGAATAATTTTCAAGAAAGAATCCTTAACTAACTCCAGAAATTTCTGGCTACTTGGCACTTCAGCAGATTACAGCCATTGTGAAGGAGAATGTGGCTGTCCGCGTGTCTGAGTGGAGGGAACGCCCCAGTAGTGCAGGATCAGGTCAGAGGAATTCTCCTCTTCTCTCTATTTACTTACTGCCTTTTAATATGCCAGCTGGCATGTAGGGCAGTTATTGCTGTTTCCGTAACAAATTTTTTTTATGGGATAGGGTCGTTAGCTCTATGCCCAACCCCTTACCTGGAGGACTGGGGCATGATTACCTCGCTAATGCAAGGCTAACGCATTCAGCCGATACGGGATTGTGTTCAGAGTTTTCCTTAACTTAGGTTGGTCCACGGCACCATGGTGCACCCCCCTAATGAGGGGACCCCCTTCCGCCACCCAGGGGACGCACCTCTATGCTGTGTAGCCACAGCACAAGGTCTCTCTGTTTATCTGTTTAGCTCTAAGGAAAAGTGTTACCTGAGTCTACTCTACTAACTTCCCTCTAGTCCATAGAATCATTGCTGCTTGTCCTCAGGAAAATTCCTCCGTTTTCCCTTCATTGTGTAGTCCATTTGTATGTAATGATTTATTGTATTACAATTACCGCTGTGCCTCAGGTTTCACCTGCCTTGTTTGTTTATCTCTCAGGCTTTTCCAGAAAGTCCAAGATCAGAAAGAACAAGTTAAAAAAAAGAAGAGATTTCTTTATCTTGTGTCATTTTCTGCTCTTGCCTTTCAGTCCCCAGGCAGGCTGACATGACTCAAGATATCATCAGCTTCGACAAACTGGTGACCTTCAGTGAAATCAAGCAGATGGCCTCCAACTTGAACAGGTATGTTGTTATATGGCATGTACTTTATTTGCTTTTTCAGCATCTTCAAATTTGTTTCTTTTTTAACAATATTTCCTAATCATGAAAATCTTCTTTTTTTTTTTTTGTACTTCTCAACTAACTGTTTACTTCTTTTTACTTTAAACCATTTCTTCCGTTTTTCTGTCTCGCATTGTGTTGTCATATTTTGATTCTTGTTGTGTTCCATAAATTTTTGCAAATTATGATTGTAACAGATGGAATGTTTCAGGCTTTCACTCAGATGCCTAATTCTCCTCGTCTTTCATTGGAAATGCATCATTATCTGAGCCATAACTGTAATGAAAGAACTTTCTCTCTTTTTTTTTTTTTTAGACTTATTTGAAGTAAGTCAACAACATCATATGTGTGTGTATTGCCTCATCCACAGGCAAGCCAAGCACAGGGAAGATCGAAAAAACTACTCAGAGGAGGAGGAAGAAGAAGAAGATTGGTGAGAGGATGAGCCAGGGGATGAGGAGTAAGTCTGATGAGAGGAGCAAACCAAATTACAATCTTAGTGAAACACGGGAAAATTGTTGGATCTGCTGGAAGACACTGATTGAATTCAACTTTCCATTTTCAGAATAATTTTTAGATGAATGAAGACAAAATCCGTAATTTTTAAGAATATGAAAAAGTGAAGAATGGAGATTATCAAAGTGCTCTACGGGTAAGAAGCTGCAGTGTACAGTTTAACCATTCAGTTCAAAATCTGAAGTTACAGGTGACTGAAGTCGTCACAGCTAGAAATGTCCTGTAGATTATAATTGATGATGATGATAATGATTATGGTAAAAATTACATACAATAAAAAGGAAACGCTTGACTGAATGATTGCCACTTATGTAAGGTCGGTAAAGGTTGGATTTTTTTTTTAACTTTCACTCCTACATTCTCCCTGTTTCTTTGTACATGTTTTTCTTCACAAAAATAGTTGAAACTTTGCAGAACAGACATTTCAGGAATCATTGGCCAAAAGCTATATTTATAAATTCCCTGGGTCAGGACCTACTTCTTGGGAGATAAAATAAATAACCCAAAGAAATGCGATTCTTCTATTGGTTAGATGTTTATCAGAAATCATAGCAAAAAGAAAAAAGAAAAGGTCCACATACATGTAAACTGTGTTGGCAAAATTCTACGTTTTATTTGTAAAAACTTGTAAACCCATGAACCCCGTGTATACCCATGGCATTGACTGGTTTTACTGGGGCTGTCGAAGAGAGGAGTCCAATGTTGAAGACAGTATGTGTAGCACTTTGGCTGTAGTTCTTTTCATGTTGTATGTACTTATTAATACTTTGCATATTTTTGAAACTGTTGATGAAATGATGCATGCCAGGAAATGTGAATATTTCATGCTGTGGAAACATAATACATGTAGACTACATGTGTATCTCTTTAACAAAATAAATGAAGAATGAAAATACTCATTGCATTTGTTTACCAAGCTTCCTGGTTTTATTTAAATGTTTGCTTTGAGTGTTTAAGAATTTAGCATTTTAAGTCCACAACTCGATGCAAACACTCCTGCCTCAGAACTTGAGAAAATGGGCCCCAACAGGCAATGAGAGATGATTTTCTCACACAAACACACTGCTACTGGACAGTGTTGGAGTAATATGTCTCTTTGTGAGCTCAATGAAACACAAAACACATTACATTGTATTTACATTGATGTTCCGCCGATTTTGAGAAATAGCTCTCATTTTAAAGTAAATTTTACCTTGATACAAAACGATAAAAAGAAACGGGCCCTCACTAAAAATCCCAACTTAACTCATGAACAAAGAATGAAAGAAAACAAAACAAGTCGTAAAAATATTATATATGTAATTTATTTATCAAATATGGTCACCAAAGTCCAAAGAAAACTAATGTCAAACAAAATTACAGTAATTTATGAAATCATGAATTATGCCATAATGCATTTCAGGAATATTGAGTGAAATGATGTTCTGACCTTTATATCATTGGTAACGACTAACTATCTGCGATGATTTATCCCTTCTCAGAATGGCCACACCCATGAACAAAAGCATAGAGAAAACAGTAAAATGTGTGGTTTTATTTACGATTGATTGGAAAATAAATCTTATGTCATTTACTTTGTGTGCCTGCACTGGTCAAACTGGATCTAGAATTTTGCAATAAAATCAATTTAACAACCCAAATGACAGCAAAATTTCTTCACAACATTGAAAAAAATGAATGTTTGAAAGAGAAAGTAGTGTACAATTTGGTTTCCTTCAAAAATTGTAACAAGAATTTGCAAATTCTGTAGTAAATGGTTTTGCATTTCAAAAAACAAGAAAAAAATCCTTGATTAAATTCTTTCTTTGTTATTGTAGGCCTCCTTGTAATTGTTAAAAAGAAAAAGTTTACAACAAGAAGACAGTCATTTTGAGGATTCGTTTTAAAAAAAAAGAAAAATTTTGCAGAATTTAGAAAAGTAAAAAAAAAAAAAAAGGAAAGTTCCTTCAAGGCCATGAGGCCCATTGAGCCAGAGCTCATCCTGGTTTCGGAAGCGTAAAGCAGAATAGATGAGTTAACTTCATCTCCTGGGTAGGACCCCAGTCCGTCGTGAATTTAGTAAAAGTGGCCATGAAATATGGAGAAAAAAAAATCCTTGGGACTCGTCATGCGTTCATGATTGTCACATTTAACTTTGCGACAGAATTTTCCAAGACTTATCTCTCAGTTAGATCAAATACTAGCCGAGCTTGTACCTGGAATACTAGAGAGAAAAAGAATTTACAAATACTACTTTCAGCTTGCTCTCTTACCGAAATCTTTCCACAAATATACTTTCAGCTTCCTTATTCTATCTACAATCATTTTTGAGAAAATGAAGCTCCATGTAAATTTATGAGCAAATCAAAGCATGCTTTTTAAACCCAATTCAACATTTAATTTAGGAAGGTTACAACTTAATCACACACAAGAAACTACTATTGAAAGGCCAAAATGGAAAACAAAGCAATGAGTGCAGAAGCTCAATAATGCAGCATATACACACTGTATTGCCAAAAGTCACTCAAACACTGACAATAAACCACAACAGTGATCAACGTTCCCTGGAGAGATAACTACACTGACAATTTAATCCTTTTTTTCAAGTGTAAAAAAAAATTGTCTTCGAATTTTCCACCTTGTATCTGTTTAAAAAAAAAAATTCTGACAGTCGAAAAGTCATTTTAAAAAATGCAATCAAAAAATGTTACACAAGTACATACCATGTCATTCTCGCTCAATGCAGAATTTGCACTTTGCTAAAATGATGGTCTTTTATTAAAGGCAAAAAAGAAGACATGAAAGCAGGCTGAAACATTTACGGCAGATTCTACAGTATCTTAACAATAACAGAAACTGCCCTAGCTTGCAAAAGAATAACATCAAATGCAACAATCTTAACAAAGAAAGACAACTAAAAGGCAAAGAAATTGGTGTTGAGCATTTTGCTGTTTTATGACATGATTCTTTTTAGCGCCGACTTGATTTTTGCACGTAACAAAAGCATTTCTATGATCTTCCCGTGAATTGATAAACATGTCAGTATTTTTATTGATAAAACATGGTAAGAGACGGCCACATCTCTTGGGAAAGCTAGTTGATGAATACATCCAGTTTTGAAAAGTAACTAAGGCCCAGAACATGAATGAATATGAGGAAGTAATTGAGCTTCACATGAATTTTGACTTGACAGCATTCATTTTAAAACATAGAAGGCTTGGCCCTATTTCAGGACATCTTCTAGTGAAAACTAACATCACAATTTGCAGTTGATTCCAATATATACACATAAGACAACACATCATTGTCGCTTTAAAAAAATGTCAAGACTAACACTGCAAAGTTTTACTTATTAGTGACAACAAACTGGTGAGGCATTAGGACAGACACTTCTCCATTTTCTTAAATCTGTGACTGACCATTCAATGATTTTGTTTTAAATAGAAGAGATAACAAGACTAGGTTGAATCGACAGAAATCACTACAGAACACAGCCACTAATCCTATTCATATCTTAGTTGTAACAATAACATCCTTTTCAAAGTAGTAAAACAATCGACAACTGAAGAAATGTGTCATTTATTATACTGATAAGTATACTGATCATGGGCGCCAATAAAATCAATTTTGAAGTGTGTACTTTAGAGGAAGAAAGCTTAATTACACATCAAGGGCTTAACTGACTCTTATCAATACTGTAAGAAAATAGACACAAAGTGCTCTTTCCAACTAAACATATTACGAAAGGGTTTTGTCAATTCGAATTTTCACAATTCTGCAACTTAGCGACGCACGTGACAGTTTAGTATACTGTAGAATCTGCCTTGTACATACATATACATTCACAAAGAATAAAACTGAAACTTCAAATCAATGCTGTTGTGGTATACTATTGGTCCTCCGTCTACATTTGGAAAATGTTCTCAATACGTTTTAAACAGATTCACTTGTTAAAGAATCTTTTTCAGGAACATTTAATCAGTTCAATATAACTGTTAGAAACAAAAATTTGCCACATGTTCAAAAACCTTCCATATCCATGGATGGACATTTTGTAAATCGAGATCTTCAAGTGTATGGAAACCTAATGAATACAGTGACAAAAGTAACAGTTTATTTATCAAATACAAAAAAAAATAAATTGGCAAGTGTTCCGTGACCTAAGGTTGCAACCATCCCAACTGGCTCCACTACTGTCCCAACTAAAGCCAACAACATAGAACAAGGCAGATCCTTTATCTGGACTGTATTCTGATTGATTTTAATGCGGCTGGGGAAGTGCTTGTCTATTCTTTGAAACCTTGAAGACAGAAATGTTAAGCACTGGTTTGTTTTTGTATCACCTGGGACAGCTTCTATCTTTGTATTGACCACGAGGCAGATCCTTACTTGTTTTGATAACTTGGACATTTATTTAGGTTGTTCCCTGTACTGAATTTGGGGGTTATAGAATGACAGGAAACGTTGAAACTGTTCACCATCTGTTTCAATTATACTTTGTTGCAGCACACATGATAAATCGCATTAATGAAACCAACAAAAACCAAGGACAAACCCACAGTTGCCAGGAAGTTGAACATTGAAACCGACTTGGTTGCTATCATTCTGTACATAAAAGGGTTAACTAAAAGAAGAAAAAACCATGAAACAAAAGAGAGTTATGAGCACAGCTTACAGAAAAATAACATATGACTCAAACAGAAGAATTCTCTATTTGAGTACCAAGCGACATATTTGTTTGAACATTGAAAGGAAGTAACAGTTCAACACTTGCATAAAACATCACATTTCAAGTTGGTTAACAAAGTAGATTAACAAGTAACAAGACAAGACTCTCTGTGGCAAAGCATGACAAAAATTTGCTATTTACCATAACCAAAAAAAACAAACAAACAAACAAAACATTTGATTTAAACCTCATACAGGATTCCCCCTAGTGTGTCGGGGAAGAAATTATCTGACTCTTTTCAAAAAACCTACTTCAATCTCCTTAGACTTCCAGAGTTCTCACCTTTTCCATACATTTGTTCTAACAAATCTGGGGTAAAAACCACAGGTGTCCGCATGTCAGACTTGTAAATTGCATGCATTATTAGGTCATGTTATCATAGTAAAACGCAAACTGCTTCAGAGGGCAGTGAGCTATTTCAACACACCTCCTTGGCTCACAGACACAAAGGAAGTATGAGAGGTGAATTATACGAGAGTAAACACAGTGATTTAGGCCAAAGAACTAGAGCAGGAAATGAAATGAAAATAAATCAAGTTTTTTTAAAAATAGTTCCAATTTTAATGTACCTATGATTTATCTTAATTTACGGTAACATCCATTCACCTCTGAAATCACACAACTTTTCAATCACTGTCAGGTTGGGTTTGTTTGTTTTTATATTGGAGCTGTTGGTGCCATCTTTCAAATACACTTCAATCAAAACCAAACAATAAAAATATCACAACAAAATAATGTGGAAGAATAACGTGCAACTGTCCCTCAGACTTTTCAAGAAAGTGTGTGCTGGATTTTGCTATGCTTTGCCGCAGAGTTACAAATCACAAATCATCTACAACTATCTCACAGTCTCCAATAATGGTTCTATCACAAGCACTCCATGTTGACCCTCAGACACATGCCCGTGCACATTGGAGACCAAAATGTCAACAGAAACAAGAAGCAAAACAAGGACAAAACCTTGTCGTGGGGGGCATACTCTGTGACCTGCTTTAGCGTGCATACACAAATACTTTGTCCAGGGTCCATCTGTAGAGTGCCTCAAGAGTCTTTGACCCGTCCACCGTCACCCTCGGAAACAAATCTCTTTCGGCCCCTGAGGTTGAAGCGTATAAAAAAAAAAAAGAATTTTAGAAAAGGTCCATTTGAAAAACTTTTGTTAAAGTCATAATATTTTCTAATTTATAATGCATACAAACCAAACACAAAATCACAATACATAAGAATCTTGTTCAGTTTTTTTCAGATTTGATTTCATTCCAATTCATTTTCCAGTTACACGAAGTATATTTCATCAACAAAATAATCTAATGTCATGCTGTGAAATGAAAACAATGAGTAAAAGCACCTTTTATCCTAAGCTACCTTCTGACACAGTCTTTTTACCCAGTTGAACCAGGTATGTTAACGCTTGTATGGAACAGATGTTTGTATACAACACTGGTAATGAAGTAATGAAAACTAAACTTGGTGCCAACCTATGAGAGTCAAGTAACCTATTTATACAAAACAGACATCTGGCTTTTGATAGAAGAAGTCAAGGCAAAGCAGAAGACGGAGGCAATTTGAATCACACTGCTTGTTTAATATTTGCTTTCAATAGTAGTTATGATTTTGTTTTTAAATTCCAAAAGCAGCTAAGCAAGTGATAATCAAGTTAACGGATTAAAAAAAACAAAAACACATTGGTGTGGTTTCAGTGGAGCAAGTGAGAGATTTGCAATCCCTTTTCCACACAGTATTCACTCCAGTTTTATAAGTCTGAACTCTCCTAATCTGACATGTCATGAAAATGACTGAAACAGCTGTTCATAAGTGTTCGTTTAAAAAAATAAATAAATAAAAATCGCCTCCTACAGTGATTCATTGTAAGGCAATAAAGAAAAATTTACCTCTGAGGAATATCTTTCATAACGTCATGACCAATGATATTTTCATGCAGACAAGCTTCAGCAAATTTGTCCAGCAATGTGTAAGCATTCGGCACATCCAAACAAATGTCAGCAATGCTATCAAAGATGCGCCTGAACCCCTGTAGAAAGAGTAATGAAGATGAGAATTAAAAAAAAAATTAAAAAAGCAAAATAGCATTTTTATTTCAAGTCAAATGAATCAAAAATGTAACAACCAGTATTTCCTAACAAAAACCACTCAAATATTCATAAATATACTTTTTAAATGAGTAAAATGCACTAATTCATTATTGTATCTAAAAAATTGACTGCATTTTAGTTGCGCGGTGTATATTTCTCAAAAAGCACAATTTTTGTCTTCCAACAGAGGAATCACTACAATTAAAATTTTCAATACAATGATTATAAAACTGCCCACAAGTGATACCTTATTAAATTGATCTGGTGTAACAATGACAGCATTTGCCAATGACTTGAGAAATTTGACCATCATCTCTGCTGCCCGGTCAGTTGATCGCTCTAGCACCATGGAAATAGCCTGAAAGAAGTATTGAAATTGTCACATTAAAAATGAAAAAAAAAGACCAATACTAGTCGATTCCTTTCAAATAGTAAGCTTTCTCAAAAAGTGAAATTCAAAGTAAACCAAATTAATAAATCTGCAATCAGTTTCTAAAGTTACATAGTTACAATCAATTCTACTGCATTAGTTTCTAGTCACCATATGTTTCTAAACATCTACACAAATATGACAAACAAGTGAATTGTTTACATTTATGTTTAACTAATGGTGACAGAGTAATCTCACATCATCAATTTCTACTTTTTCTTATTTTCCATTTTCTTTTATTTTGCTGCACAAACTATCAAATAAACTTCATTTCTGTTTGACCATCATACTTCTCTAACCAAATGTCACACCCTCAGATTCAAATCCATTATCACTAAAACAGGAGGAGGCTGTGGAAGAAAGTATGGATAGAGTATGTGCAGTATTTATTAACCATACCTAGACGATAAAACAAAGTTAACTTCCTTTTCTCAGTATCAACCAACAACAAAATTTAATTAAATAAAAAGTAAACATATGTTACAAACGTTTTCCGATTATAGAAGACAAGATGCAAACAAAATCATATCTGGGATGAATTTCTTATGGAAAAGCTACATTTAAAGACTTGGAGAAAATTAAAGGGCAAAAAGAGAGAAGGAAAAGAAAACAAATAGAGAGAATAAAAAGTTAAAAGCTATTCCAAAGCTATTATTCAGCTAGGTCTTACAGCATTGCACAAAGAAGAGCCATTACTAACCTCGTAGACCAGCTCATGGTGGAAATGCGGAACCTCAAGTTCCGTAAGACAGCGAGTTGCTTCCCCAATATCACCCGAGGACAGGTACTCTTTCAAAAGCATCACCATCTATAAGAACATGTAAGGAAACACATGATATACCAGAATAGCAACACGTGTGAGATACAATAGCATCTATTTCTAAAACTTAATATTGCAACCAAAATGCCAATACAGTGGTCTGCGCCTAACAATCCGCCTGTCTCATGAAATGGTATTTTTCCTATATAGTTTGTCCGCACAAGAGCCCGTTTTCAACTAAAAAATCCGCCTAAGAACACGGTTTTCTTACCCGACTGATTTTTTTTTAAGCAGCCATCGCGTAATTGCAAGAAACACTGTCAGCCGCCCTACCTTTGTTCTAGAGTTAGGCCCTAGCCGTGGTGGAAAGCAAAGCCGCGTTCTCTCTGCCCCATCGCTCCCCACCCCCGCCTCCGTTAGCAAGCCAAGCCTATTTGCTCTCATCGCCCAAAGCATGTCCATTCAGCTCCATTCCTCCCCCACCCTCCTTGCGTCTTAGACCAGTCATAATTGGCTAGATCTACGCTTTGTTGTTGTGTCCCGCCCCTATTCTCTGACAGACACCTTCAGCATCCCCTCCTCCCCAGTCTCGATGTCGTGTGACCCCGCAACCCAGTCTCACCCCTACCAAGCCACGATGCAACACCGCTCTTTGTTTTGACCTATGCAGGCCTAGTGGAAGTGGCATCTCAGCGCGTGCTCAGAACAAAGATAGGTTTTTAAGTCAGATTTTATGAAATGGAGTCGCCAGCGTCTTGCACTGTTTTGCGTAATGGAGACGGGGATAGTCTGGCAGGGAGTAAGCATGGTTTTGATTGGTGTTTTTAAAATTTAAGTAACCAATCACAGATTGATATGGTCAGAGATGACGCTCCATTAATGTGTTTGTATAGTGAGAAATGAGGGCTATTATGGTATACATGATTTATCCGCCTAAGTACATGGTAATCGTGACTCCCGAGGGGCGGGTTTTTAGGCGGAGACTATTGCACCCTAACAGACAGCAAAAGTTCAAAGATGGTTAAAATGAGTGAATATAATACTGCTGTCCCTGCTCTGAACCCCGTTTCCCCCTTTCTCTTAACCACATAAAAAGGCTTGTTGGAAAACAACTCAGCATTAAGTCCCAAAGCACAATATCAGAAAGCAGAACAAAAGTGTAAAATGTACCAATAACAATCACCAACAACAGTCTTTTTCGCAAGCATTGAGCAAAAAAGCATTATCAGACAGGACAATTTTTTTCTTTGACTCAACAATTATTTCTGAAAGCATCCCTATCATATTCTTTAACAATCTTTAAACAGTAACTTGTTAAATTCTTATAATGAGCTTGCAGACTCCTGTAAAAACTACAACACAAAGACTCTAGTTTCTTTTCACTTCATTTAGTCCCAAAGAGCTACTAACAGTTTAAGATGCGGTAACCTTTTATAAAATTTCTGCGTTTCAAAAAATGTTCCCTGACTAAACAAGCAGATGGCTGAAGTCTAAAAGAGAATACTTAATGACTTAAAATTTTGCATGACAAATATTTGTTTGAGCTGACCTGTTTGATGAGGTACTTCACAGGTCGAATCCCACCACCTGTGCCCCACACATTGTCCAGGCGGACAAGACCATGTTTTTGGTTCAGCAAAGTGTCAGCCTTTGAAAGAGCTTCCCTGAAATAGAAGGTAATGCAGACTTACTTACTTACTTACTTCATCTGTCCCCAACTCTACCTTTTGGTGTATGGGTACAATGCAGACGTTGTATGAAATTTTCCGAATCAGAAGGCAAGCTACAAGAACAGTTAATTCAGGACTGGGAAATAAGATGTTAATTTACAACTTTCTAAACCTAAACCTCTAAGTAGACGAATGAGACAACTGCTGTTCAGAGCAAACAGAAATATTACATTGAACTGAAGAATAATGTGTATAGCAGCAGAAAATAGTTCAATATATGTTATCCTGGCTACATGCACCGAGCACCTCTTTAGTCTATATTTTAATTCTGGGCTTAAAAAATGCTGGTTAAGAACACTACACAACAAGCTGTGCAATACTTATTGTGCACCTTAATATAATATGATCTATAAAAGTAGATGGAATTCTATAAAAGACCTTTCAGAATTTCTTCTAAAATGTTCTACTCACTGAGAGATTTTACATTCCACTTTGCCTTTGTATCCCTGGACATATTTGGGAGGCAAGCAGTCATCAGCAACAGCTCGGGCAATAAACTTGCCAACAACCTAGGAAAGGAAAGAAAAGTCACCTGCTTTATAATGGTAATTGTAAAACAATGAAACATGCATGTGTGATCCGTCGCCAATGAGTTAAGAGGGAAAAGGAAAAGAAACAAACTTCTTTCACTCCTTTGGGAAAGAAATAGATTGTGAATTGCATAACTGTAGGGGGGAAAAGAGGAATGGCGTTTTTGAGGGAGAGAATGTGTGCGAGAAAGGTTGACTGAAATAACGAATTACTGATATAAAGAACTAATTTTTTTGCCTGGGCCTGTTCGTTATATCCGTGTTCTACTGTACTATGAATCGATATAAAGAGTTAATTTTGAAACAGAATCATCATCAGTCAAATTACTAATTAGAGATGTACTCGTATTTTCTGAGCTTTTGATCTGGAGAATGTCAAAATAAAGATATGAAAAATCTGAATGAAGGATTGAATTTGAGCTTTCTCTGTTTGGAACTTCATCACCCCATTGATCTCCCTTCTTCTGCAGGAACTCAGTGTCACTGAACAATGTCCAAACCAAACAAATGTGCCAAGGCTACAACATACTTTGAGTGGCGTGGTGGCAGAATGGTTAGAGTGTTGGGTTCCTAATCCAAGGCTCCAGGGTTCGAATCCGGACACTTTACACCATTTTTCCTCTCCCTACCCAGGTGCGAATTGGATACCGGTATATTGTGCTGGGGAAGTAAACCTACAGCAGACGAGCTTCCTGTCTAGGAGATGATGTAAAAATTATCTGTTCCGCTTCACGCTACAGAAACCGGGATAAGCTCCGGCTTTATGGGCCTCATGGTCTTGAAGGAACGAACAGCATACTTTTGCAATTAAGCTACATTGACAATAACTGATGAAAATGTGACCCATACACACGATTAAACTGCAACACTTTAACATTTCTTGAAGGCCCAAAGCCCTGAAGTTTATAAAAAAAAAAGTAGATGAAGGCTGCAGGGAAGCTGAAAAATGCAAAGTGGCAAATAAAACGAAAAGAACCTATCCTGAAAAACATAAAGACAAACCAATGCTCGACATTCCTGTCATTAGGGCTCGAAACAACAATGAGCAACATAACAAATAACAGTTGGATTTGTACATGTAACAGTAACACAAAAAAGACACCTTCGTCCCCATGAAAGGAGAAAAGTGGATAAAGGCTGTTGGGAAGCTGAAAAATACAAAGTAGTAAACAAATAAAACGATCGATTCCAAAGAATACTTCAACAATCCAACAATTGACATTTCTGTCTGTTTTTTCAATCCGTGAAGACAGAAATACCGAGCATTGGTTTGATTTACTGTAGTGTTCTTTGTACAGCTCCTTTTATTTTTATTTTATTTATCACTTTGTACCTCAGTTCCCAGCGCCTAGCCTTTGATTAGTTTGATCAATTATGAACAAATTCTACACACAAAAAAAAGAAATCATTGGCAGAACGTCTGAATAAAAAATGAAAAAGAAAAAAACCTTTGTAAGTATTATACATGTTCATTTTATTGATAATCTAGCACAAATTCAGTTTCACATAACTTTCATGATTACACTGTCCCCGCAGTAAAACGCGGCCGCGTTGGCATAAACGCGGCCGCATAATTTG
>JBDFRD010108821.1:0-13199 GCA_039654405.1 Bullina lineata
CTCTCTCTCTCTCTCTCTCTCTCTCTCTCTCTCTCTCTCTCTCCCTCCCTCTCTCTCTCTCTCTCTCTCTCTCTCTCCCTCTCTCTCTCTCTCTCTTTCACACACTTAAAAATTGCACATGAAGTGAAGGTTTTCAGGATGTTTTGAGGAGAGCAAAGGATGTGGTAAAAAATGTTGGCCTGTAAAAGTTATTCACAATCTAAAGTGAAAATTGTGGTCTTCCTGCCGTTCAGTTAATTTTTCTTTCTTTGTAGCCTGTCAAAAATTCAAAATTACCGTTGTTGTTTTTTTACTTCCAGTCAGAAGCAAGTCGGTCGCTCACAAAGCACAGGAAAATAGCTTCTTCGTTCAGAGACACACAGCTTTTTGAAATATTCCAGCTCTCTTGTTCTTTATTGCGATCAGCTGCTGGAAACATAAAAGGCCTTGATTTCTCTGATGGTAACCAGGTACCTAGCTTTTAATATACGAATAATGTTTGCTTGTATTGAATACTTTCTTGCATTGTGTTTTGCCTTACACTTCACCTCAAACTAATACCATTATTTATTTGTTTTACTCATGCTTTTACAGTGTGAAATTGAAAGGCCAACAAATGTCCCCACATTTTGAAGTGTGTGCAGGAAGGTAGATTTTTGGTCAAAGTCTATTTCGCCGTATTGTAATTGCCTTGAAGACCTTCAAACTATTTTTATTATTTTCTTTACCATACCAAATCCAGAATAAAAAAATTATTATTTTCCCTTTAAATCTTAAATGTTACATGAGAAATTGTACATGCGCATGATAACTTTTTAACTGGCATAAAATTTAGCCTTTTGATGAACAGGAAGTATTAAGAGAAATGAGTTTCATAGTTAAGAAATGTTAGGTCAAGGTTGAAAACAACAAAAAAAAAAGCAAACCAGATTTAATTGTAGGATTTTATAAGTGTCAAGTATTTTGCCATTAGGGGTTAATGCAGTCTAAAGAAAAAAGATGCATTTTGTTAACACATGATCTGACTCAGATGAACTTAATTGTTTTGTTGCTAGTTTATAATCTTGCTAACTACCTTCAGGTGGTTCTATACTCTTATAAGGTGAGTTATCTATATTTCATGCTTGAAATGGCATTTTTGAGGAAATGTGTGCACACTGTCAACACCATACCAAGTATTTCTTACAGATTAAGGATAAGACCTCGTTCAGAGTATGCTTCACATTTGCTCTGAAGCTATCTTGAAGATGTAAGGCTGTCAGGGATTTTAATGTTCACACATAATCTTATCAACTGCTTACAGGGATGTTGATATGCCAGTGGGGTTTTTTTTATAGCCCTTTTATGAAAATAGTTTGTGGTCATGATTTTGTAAACATTGTGAATTTTTCACTAAGCTTATGATTATTGTGCTTGCTTAGGCTTCCGTTTCCAACATAGTTTTAAGATAATGGGAAAGCTCTTTTTAACAGTTTTGATTTGGGAATATCTGGTCCATTCTGTCATCAAGAATTAATTTCATGTCTTTTATTTTCATTGCGACACATCCCCACATGTAGATTAACAGGCTTTTTACATCCATGCTATTTCAGAAGCATGTATAGTTCTTTGTCCATACTGTTAACTCATTTTTATTCTAAGAATTGGTTCTTTTGAAGTTCTGTTAGGTTGGTGAAGAGGAAAAGAATGCATGCCATATAGAATAAATGATTAGTCGCTTACCTGAGACTCAGTCCAAACTAACACCCTATTTCATTTTATTTTATCATACTGACAAGTGCACGCACGTTTTCAGTCAGCCTTAACATTTACTTTTGTTTTCTGGGTCTTCAGCAAATTTACACCCTTGAACTTTAATTATTCTTTTCAGTTACGTGTTCTAGCATTTTATTGATAAGAGTATGACTATCTTCAGCCTGTTCAACATGGTATACGACTAATAAGTTATGCTGTATGTGTATGTTCTGTTTATTGATATTTCCCCAAAAAAATATTTGTTGAGTAATTAAAAATTTTAATGTACAAAATTTTTTGAACCCATGTCTCTTTGGAGCTTCACCATTCTTTTGAATTAAAAGACTGACATCAGTTTTTTCCAGAATTAACAAAAATTAGATTTAAAAAAATAGGAGAGAAAGAGCATATAAATTTAAAATATTCCAAAGTATCATGGATGGAATAAGAAAAATGATGGAACACCTGAAGAAGTACAAGGTAGTTGACTTCATTCTTAGGGATCCATTGGAGAATATAGGATTATATCTCCTGCTTTCCTCCATCAAAATCAGTCCTGGTTGATTTTTCTATTTTTCTATACCCTCTGATGTCATCTCTACCATCTCTGTTTCTCCCTTGAGAATCTCCTTGTGGATTGTTTTCAAAGGTTTGCAATGCGTGGCCGTCTACCAATTTGTCTTTTTTTTTTTTTTTTTGTTCACTTATTGTTGACACGGAACACTGGATACTGAAAGTGTTTTCATTCTGTCACTGATCCTTTTGTAGGCGGTATCACAACGCCTTCAGTTCTTTCACATTCTTCATCTTTATGTTTTGAATAGATGGTTTCCGTGCATTCCCATGCACTTTTCCTGGGGCATATCTATGTGGGAAGGTTGGAAAGGTATCTGCTTTGGAGGTCAACTTAGACAATTATACACCAGTGGAGGAAGTTGAGGAATTCACGTACCTAGGAAGTGTCTTAGACAAAAAGGGAGGAACTGAGGCAGACATCAAAGCAAGAACTGCATTTAACCAATTACTAAAGGTATGTAGGGCAAGTAAAGTGTCGATCAAGACAAAGATTAGACTCTTCAAATCTAATGTGAAATCGGTCCTGATGTATGGATGCGAAACATAGACAACCACAAAAAGCACCCTTAAGAAGATCCAGACATTTGTGAACAGTTGCCTAAAGCAGATTTTCAAGATCAAGCGGGAAGATAAGATCAGGAATGAGGAAATATGGAAAAGAGCAGGGCACGCGCCCATAGAGGAAGAGCTAAGAAAATGGAGATGGATTGGGCATACTTTACGGAAATCATCAGGTAGCATCACCAGACAGACACTGCAGTGGAAACCCCAAGAAACCCGAAAATGGGGAAGGCCAAGCGAAACATTGTCTCTCTCCACATGGAGAAGATGTGTGGAGAGAGACAAGGAAGGAACAGGACAAACATGGTCAGAACTGGGAAAGTTATCCCAGGACAGAATAAAGTGGAAATCCTTTGTGTGTGGCCTATACCCTGATAAGGGTGAGGGGCATTGATGATGATGATATCTATGTAAGCAGGATTGTGCTTGGTATGGACGTTCCAAGTTCCATACCTAGTAGTTGATTTCATGAATATGTCTGCCACCAACTGGCTTCCTTTAGCCTTTTGAAGCATGAAGTCTTGTGCTGTCAAAGTTTCTCTAGCTGTTGAAGATTTGGTGTGGTGGTATTGATGTCATGATGGCCTCCTGCCTAGCCAGCCTAGCATGATACAAGAGTTGGCCAAAGAGCTTAATGGTAGTTAATGACACGAAAAAAGAAAAGTATTAATTAAGAAATTGATAAACATACGAACTAAAAAAAAAATTCAAAATCAATTGAAAAATTATAAATAATATGAGGGAAAAAGTGAATGATGAAGAACGCACCATATTTGAAAGATTCTGTTGATGTGAAATAGGAGAGTTACCAATACATGCATGAATGAAGCATCTTTCATGAAATCTTATGATCATAAATATTATGAACAGTGGCAGGGAAGAGAAAGTAAGGCAAGTATAGAAGTTGAAAATGAAAATACTTAGGAAGCAAGGAAGAAGAGATACAGGTATAACACTTATTTCCCAAATCATGCATGTATAATGATTTAAGAAAATCTGAACAGTTGAGATTCTGGCATAAATTGTTATGAAATATTGGAAAGGTCTCTGCCTTCTGTAAAAGGTTGATTAGTTTTTAAGTGGGCATGGAATTTTTTCTGATGTATCAGTTTTTACCTGGTTATGTAGACGTTATTATCCAGTGTATTTCATTATTATTTTCACGCATGTTGGCCTTGCCTAATGTGATAACTTTATTTGCTCGTAAGTTTGTTTTATTTGGTTTTTATGTAATGAAGCAACAAGGCCCGAGTATGTCACACTGAATCAAATGTTTTATTTCATGCCCCGTTATCTCAAGCTTACTGTGTAGGAGATGTACATGGTAAATAAATATGTTTTTAATGTGTAGTTGATTGGAATAAAAAGCCAGGAAGTTGAGCATCTGTATGTTTGTGTGTGTGTGATAGAGAAAAGGATTGGGGTGGAGACAATAGAAAACGAGCGAGTGAACACGTATCGCAAGGAAAGGATTAAAAGAGGTTAATGGAGGAAAGGGGAAGCAGATACGCCATTGAGAAATGACATTACAAACTTCATCTGGGATTGTATTTCCTCCATCATTATACTCATATAATTGCAGATAGTTTTGCACAGCCAGCTCAAGTGAGATCCTCCTCCTTGCGTTCTATTTTTCAAAACCTCTGAAGGTTGCAACTCTCAAGGTTTTGGGCATAATAGATCAAGTCACTTTTTAAATGACTGTTCAATATATTCAATATTATAGTTTCTGGCAATGACTTCATGTACTGTGTACTTGGCCTGTGATGTGGCTTTTTTTTTTTTTTTTTTTTTTCAAGATCTCAAAAAATTTATGGAAAGCTTCCAGACACACACAAACATGCCAAAAGGGGATATATTCACTGTATAGAAAAAAGAGAAAGTTTTTAACTGGTCGCCTATTCTCTTGTTTTTGAATCCTCAGCATAGCCTACTGTCACACTCACTAAGACTGGCTCACAACTGCCTGACATTTGATTTCATCGGTACCTCTACGGATGAATCATCAGATGATCTATGCACAGTGCAGATACCTGCTAGTTGGCGATCAGGTAAACAAGACTACTTTACATGCATATAATCTTCTTTTTTTTCAACAAAATAGTTTTTTGTTGTTTTTTTTTACTTTATATTTTCAGTTTTGTATTGCGCACAAATCATTGTGCCCAAGTCATTTGAATTTAGCTAAATGTCGAGCCATGTTTTTTTTTGTTCAGAAATTTTTGTAAACACAGAATGAAGTACTTTGAACAGACCCAGCCAAAAAACTATAGATTGACTGGGTTGTCTTATTCACTTGAAACTGTTAATCAGTTATTATTGGTTACTTATTTGTCATGCATGGCACAAACTTTGGATTTTTTTTTTTATTTAATGGTATTATTACAAAAGAATTTATTCATTTTTATTTTTTGCAGCATTTCTGGATGTTGGAACATTACATCTATTCTTCGACCTCTACACTGGTTTACCAACATCACTATCTCCGATGGTAAGGATACAAAACTGTATGATGCTTATTACTTTTGTATTCAAATACAAGTTGATGTAGTAATACCATTTACATTTAGAATGCAACATGATATTAAATGTGTCATGAGAGGAGAAAGCATTTGAATTGGCTATATTAGGCCTTAAAGTAGCTTTTTATTTGTGTAAAAATATTTTGCATGTCATTTCATTGTGTTTGCTTGTATGTAGTGATACAGCACAATAACTACAAATAAACAATTGTCAGATGTTGAATAGTTTTCTCTTAATTACATTTCATTCTGGATATAAGATAAAGGCAGGGCGTTTTGATTTACCAAGGTAAACGTATAGATTTTTTAAAACAAATAATTCCACTTGTTTTCAGGCCTTGTCTTGTCTTGTCCAAATTGCCTCGGTGAGACGGTCCTTGTTCAACAATACAGAGAGAGCCAAATTCATCAATCATTTAGTAATTGGAGTGAAAGGAATCCTCGAACAACCCCAGGTGATGAATCAAAGGAAAATGTCGTTACACTAGCATTTCCTTTTCTTAAATGGCTTATCTGTTGTTGTTTGGAATTACGTAATATCCCTGAAGAAAAATGTCATATAATTCCAGTTTTTCAGTCCTGTAAGGATAATACAATTTCTTTCTTTGAATGATTAGAATAGCTTTTTGTTGTTTTTTTTTACTTTTTTAACAAGTTGAGCTGTTGATTTTTATCATCGTTAAAGAAGATCATATCAACCTGTATCTTTTTATGAACCTTTCCATTTTGCAGGGCTTATCAGATCCGAATAACTACCATGAGTTTTGTAGACTCCTGGCCCGCTTGAAGTCCAACTACCAGCTTGGAGAGCTAGTGAAGGTGGACAACTACCCAGAGGCAATCAAGCTCATTGCAGAATTCACCATCACCAGTTTAAGGGTAAGTTTTGTGGTGCGGTGGCCGAATGGTTAAAGTGTTGGACTCCTAATCCAAGAGTCCAGGGTTCGAATCCGGGAGGCGACTGTCTTGTGTCCTTGGGAAAGACGCTTTACAACATTTTTTTTCTCTTCCCACCCCGGTGCAAATTGGGTACCGGCATATTCTGCAGAGGAAGTAAGCCTATGACAGACTAGCATCCTGTCTAGCAGAGGATGGAAAAAATAATCTGTTCCGCTTCACGCTGCCGAAACTGGTATAAGCTCCGGCTCTATGGGCCTCTTAGGCCTTAAAAGAACTTTACTTTACATTTTACTTTTAAATTTTTTGGGGAAATAATGTTTTGAATTTTAACATCAGTTATAATGTTTGTTAACTCTTTAAAGAAATCAACAGACCATGGACTCAACAACTCGATGATGAATGACAGATAATCAATCAGTCTGTGTTTATAAGCTCCACTGTAAATTCATATTGCCATTTTTTTCACATCATCATATTAGTGTGTTAGCGAAGTATGAGGAGAAAAAGGATGTGAAGGCATAGATTGGAGTTAGTCATTTTCAGATATCAGGTTAGAAAATGTTAACTTTTGTGTATGTATGATTCTTGTTCCGTTTTGTTTCGGGGTTTTTTTGTGGGGGGTTTTCCCAATATGAAAAAGACAAATTACCAAAATCATGTTATTTATACCTTCATCCCTCCTCAGATGTGGCAGTTTGCACCAAACAGTGTTCATTATTTGTTGAGTCTGTGGCAGCGTATGGTAGCATCTGTTCCGTATGTGAAGGCCACCGAACCCCACATGTTGGAAACATACACCCCAGAAGTAACAAAGGCTTATATTACATCAAGGCTGGAGTCAGTGCATGTAGTAGTTAGGTGAGCATTCTTTATTGTTTTAAAGAGCGTGGAGAACGGGAGTGATTAAAACAAACTTAGGTCTTGAAAATATTCAATTACTGGGGTTGGTTTTAATTCAAATGTAACTTTTGCCTATTGCACACCAATATTGTGCATATCGTACACCTGAACAAGTAAAATGTTAATGTTCATAATGAGGTCCTGTACTCCCCTGGGAGCGCCCAAAAGCATAACTGAACTGAATGATCATAATGAGATAGTATCACTTCAATGGCTTTGCTCTTTATTAGTGCACCTTTGTTGTTCCTCATTTCATGGGGTAAACTATCCAAGACAGTGTTTTGAAAAAAGTATAAACAAGTAATGTTTTGTTTATGTTATTTTACTTCAGAGATCAAATAGAGGATCCTTTAGATGACCACGGGATGGTAGCACAACAGTTAGAACAGGTTGGTGATGTGTTGATTTATAGTTTTTACTCTTAAGTTCAATTAAACATTAATTGGTGTAACGTTTATTTTTTTTAATTACAAAGATTATGTAGAATTGTAAATGTATGTGATTGATGAATGAACTGTCTTTTAAAGTATGTTTGCACAACATTCTCCTTGTGTTTTTACTTTGTCTAATATATTTTCTGTGGTTGGATAAACTGTCCCTTCATTCCAAATGAATCGTACTACTATTTCTGTTATCATGCTCTATATATTGCATTGCCAACAGTTATCAACAATTGGTCGATGTGAATATGAGAAGACATGCTCCCTCCTAGTTCAGCTTTTTGATGAATCCGCCCAAAGATATCAGGAAATGATCTCATCAGGATCCCAGTCAGTAGATGTCCAGATTGAAGAAGGTGAGTTCATTTCTGTTCTTCTTACTCCTTCCATTTTCGGTTTTGGGGAAAACTTTATGTTTATAGATCTAATGCAGTTGAGAAGAGAAAAAAAAATCCCAATATTATGCTATAAAGCATATCCCAAGCTTCCATTTTGCCATAAAGGAATGTTGTATAAATCTTCAGTCTGAAAATGCTGACTTACAGCTAACTAGTAACATTATAGCCTAGTCTCATTGCTTGCTTTGTGTACTAGATATCTACTTAATTTTTATGTGTGTGTTTGTTATGCCAGTGAAGATGAGTCATTTACGTTTAGTATTAAGCTATTAATTCTTCCTGGATTGCCTTCAGGACGATTGACGTGGTTGGTCTACATAATTGGTGCTGTGATAGGAGGAAGGGTATCATTTGCAAGCACAGATGAACATGATGCCATGGATGGAGAGTTGGTTTGCAGGTAATACAATTACTTAATGTTTACAATTAATTTTACAGGGCAGAGGAAAAAGACATTTTGTAAACGGTCATTTGAATGATGTGTGTCAAGAAAAGAGCAAGAAGCTTGTCTACTGCATACATTTAAAATTATCTATTCTTGAGACTAATTTTATACATAAATATGTAGTTTAAATCTGTCTTTTTTAATTCTTTTTGTTTTTTTCTTTGTTTATGAGAATGATGAATTGTGAACTAATGTTTCATCTCATTGTTAGGATAATATAGCATTAATAAAACATGAACATGAAGTTAATAGCATGTGCTTGATCTACCTCCAGGGTTTTACAGCTTATGAACCTCACAGACTCCCGCTTGGCTCAAGGAGGCTGTGAAAAGCTGGACCTTGCTATCCTCAGCTTTTTTGAACAATTCAGAAAAATTTATGTTGGGGACCAAGTTCAAAAAACATCCAAGGTAAACTTGCATACCTTTTTTTTTATTATTATTGTAATATAAATGTGTACTGACTGAAAAATCCATTAATCAGGGTTCGTAGCAGACCTTGAAAAGCTGGAAAAACCTTGAAAAACCATCTTCATTTTTCAAGGCCTTGAAAACTCTTGAAAACAATTTTAACACCCTTAAAAAACAGTCAGTAACCATGGAAATCCTTGAAAAAACTTGAAGATTAAGAACTAGCCTTCCCTCCCTGTCGTAAAAAAAACCCTGACAAAACACTAATAAAGAAGGTCAACGGAAACGCAAGTAACTGTAGCCTTTGTTTGAAATCAGCAACATCCACGGTCATTTTCGTAGGTTTTTATGGGCATTATGGTTCACAGACATGCCCGTAATTTATTTCACATATAAGCGATCCTCATTTGTAGCCTTGAAATCTAGAATCTTAACCTGGAAAAAAACCTTGAATTTTCACATTGTCTATTGTCAAATTGTCTATGAACCCTGATTAATGGTGTGTGTTTCTCTCCAAGTATGACTGAAGAGTTTCCATAATACAAAATGGTATTGTTAAATCTATCAAAATATTCTTTTGTTTTTACAGGTATATCGGCGTTTATCAGAAGTGTTGGGTTTAAGTGATGAATCCATGGTGCTAAGTGTTTTTATTGGGAAAATGTAAGTTATTTTTCTTTTCATTTTTATTACTGTTACATGCAAAAATTTGTCTGAATCATCAACGAAATGGAAAAAAAATAAGTAGTAACACAACTATATGAACAGTGCCTCTCTTCATACAGTTTACTGCTCGTCAACTATGAGCATAATTGAAATTCCAGTTCCTTGCATAGCTTTTAGAGGTTTGGGAGTAATTATTTATGCGCATACATTTTTTTTTTCTTCCTTAGTCTCTGTCCAATTTAGTTTACTGGATGTTCATGTGCACTAGCTGGCCCACGCAACCACAAAAGAAACCACAGTATCTTTTTTTAAGAATTATCAAGTACAAATTTGTGATTACTTTCTATGTTACTCTTTTGTCATGCATTTTTTATGTGTTATATTTCTTCATTAGCATCACCAACCTAAAGTATTGGGGTCGGAGTGAGCAGATTATTTCTAAAACGTTGCAACTGCTGAGTGACTTGTCAGTTGGTTACAGCAGTGTCAGAAAGCTTGTCAAATTGGAAGCTATCCAGTTCATGCTGAACAACCATACAGTAAGTATGCGTGAAAGTCATTTGTCAATGTGATTTAACCCCAGAAGCGATGCGATGGTGGACGGGAAATTCTGATGAAAAAAGTCAACCCGCCATGCCCTGCTCAGTGAAAAAAAATTTTGCTCTCTAGCAATTTTGAGCGGTATGGAAAATCATCAGTTTACAGCTTAAGTACATGCATTCCTTATGTCAAGACAAACATTGTTTTGTTCATCTGTTCTAAAAAAAACGGTGTGGATTATAAGCAGCAGCGAAGCAAAAGGAAAAACAAAATAAGTAGGTCGACTGTCCGAGTAGGCCTAGATCTACAACCAAGCAGCAGAATCACACAAAGCCTGACAAAGCGTCTTGAAAACCAATAGATAAAGCCACTAAATATAGACAAACCCGCCAAAAAGAAATACCGGAATTTCATTGGTTGATATTTCTAGTTAATGTGACACATTTACTTTATTTAGTAATGAGAAATTTTCCATTGAAGAGGGTCAGGGTTGAAAAGGTAAAAAGTACGTCAGCAGCGGCTCTCAGTTGCGCGCACAAAAAGGCAATTTTACGTTCTGGATGTTCTCGCACGGCGCAACGTTAAATTACGTTATGAGTGCTTCTGGGGTTAAAAAGTTAAAATTTGCATTGTGTATTCTTCAGTGACTGGTTACCAGCTTTGTTTTCTTCTTTTCATCTGTGCTGACTTTACGTTTTCATTTGGGATATTTTTTAGTCCTTTATGTTGAAATAGAAAAAAACCTGCCAATTTGGGGGTTTTTTTCAAACCCACGTGTCCCATTTATTTGTTCCTCAGCATTTCGAAACTGTAAATTGTCAAATATGTATATGTCTTCCGTTCCTAAAAATTAGACGGCACTCATTCAAAATGTTGTTTCTTCTTTCAGAGTGAGCATTTTCCTTTTTTGGGTATTACCACTGGAAATGGTGCTCCTAGTGACATGCGCTGTCGCACAACATTCTACACAGCACTGGGCCGTCTTCTTTTGGTGGACTTAGGAGAAGACGAGGAGAGGTTTTACCAGTTCATGCTTCCTCTGACAGGTATATTTACTATATATTTATAGTTATAGTTATGCCTTTTGGCTCCAAGTGGAGCATAGGGCCTCAACAATTCTCCACCGCACTCTGTTTTGAGCCATCTTCTTTACTTCGTCACAGGCCTTTCCCACTGCCTTCATTTCTTCTTCAATCGAACGTTTCCGGCTCTTTTATCAGGTCATCCAACCTTCTTTCTTCCCTGTGGATTCCACTCTAGGGCTTGTCGAGTGTATTTTGTTGACTTCCTTATCCGTCTCCACTTTTTCTGGTGATCTTTTGGCGATGGGGTCCTGATTTGTTCTTTCCCATAGGATCTTAATGCTGATAGTTTCTGGCCATCAAATCTGCAGGATACTGTGAAGGCATTTGTTGCTGAAAACTTGCGGTTTGTTTGACAGAGAGAGTGTGATTAAACCGCCATGTTTCTGATCCATACAGTAGTACTGCTTTCACATTCCTATGGAATATTCATAGTTTATTTTTGTCAGAGAAATTACCATTTAACCACCCTTGTTATCTTCATGTACTTACCGATTGCTGGATCAAAAACTTTTGCCCATTTTTGTAGATACTATGCAATCTGTTGCATACCTGATTTATCCTACTCATTTAATGAAGGGGAACGAGTTTTTTTAAATCAATATTATATATATCATAACATTTGAAAATCCCATAGGTATGTGTCTACTTTCGTCTTTTTTTTTTTCACAGCTCAGTTTGAAAGTGTAGGGGGATTACTTGCAAATGCAAGTGTATCAGTAAATATGGAGGAGGCAAAGGTAAGTGTGTCATGTGGTTATTGTATTTGTCACAAATTGAAAGTAACTTGGATTGGAAACTCAGGAGAACATTTTTGAGCTGAATGTTGAACCTCTATATTTTATGTAGGAGGAGAATGGATATGCTTTTGCCCAGAAAGATTTGATCATATCTTGCAGTGCAGTATTTCCTTAAGGTAATGGAGTATGCCTATTATTTCCTAAGATTTCTTTTTCTTTTTTTCCAGAGATCTTTGATTGGTCTAGCCCGAGATCTGCGAGGAATTACTTTTGCTTTCAGCAACAAAACCAGCTACATGATGTTGTTCGACTGGATGTATCCTTTTTATGATTTAAAGAAGCTATATTTTTTAATGTTTAATTCATGATGGCAAAGTAGTGTATTGAAATCAACATCCTTTGTAGCATCTTTTACTTCATGTTGTCAAGAAATCGCTGTCTTTTTGGATGTTTTTAAGACTGGAGAACAAAAAAAAACTTTTTGAGGTGTGTGGGGGAAAAAACAGGCAAAACTTTGATCGTACCAGGGTTGAACAGGAAAAGATTATCCTTTGACTGGTTTTTACTCTTTATGACGTGTGAGGCATTGATAATGAAAACAAATTATGTGCATAAGAAGATATAAAAGTATACTTTATTTGGAAATGGCTTGTTACTAAGAGACAATTGATTTATTATATGTTTCCGTCTTAACATCAGACCTCAGGGAGAAATGAGTAAATTATTAAATTTGTTGAGATAATTCAAGTCTTCTGAATTAAAAAAATGTGAATTACAAGGTTTTCGAACATTTTGAGTCTGAATGACATCGTATTAATGTATCATCACCAATTTTGAAAGAAATGTAATTCATGTGCTTTCTTTGTTTAAGGCTTTCACAAAAGCTTGCTTCTGATAAAAAGAGCTGAAAGAAAACTGATCCATGCTGTCAGTTTGCCCTGTTTTGTTCACTTGCTCTCCATTTCTTAACATAGCATCAGCTACCCAGCCTATACACCAGTATTACAACGTGCTGTAGAGATGTGGTACCATGAGCCAGCTGTCACCACACCTATTCTCAAGCTCTTCACAGAACTGGCTCAAAATAGGTGAGCAAAGTTTGGAACACCTAGCTACAGCTTATTATGTTTGAATATAGAGAGAGATCTCTAGTCAAGCATCATCATGAAACTGTTACACCAATGTTGGTGTGTAGGGCAGCAACAAAGCTCCTCCATTCCAGTGTCCTGTGTTCTTGGCCTTCCTCTTGCTCTTTTGCCATCTGGAGTCCAGTGGAGTGCTGTTCTTGAAATGGATTCTGGCTCCC
>JBDFRD010108932.1:0-13194 GCA_039654405.1 Bullina lineata
TGATGTCATCAACACTGGTCTCAGCCTTTTTGGGTGGAATGATGTCATCAACACTAGGCTTAATTTTCTTAGGTGAAATTTGTCCATCTTTTGTTGATGGAACACCATTTCCACTTTCAGTTTTCATGGAAGCATCGATCACCAAATCTTGAATATCAGCATCGCCCAGAAACGCTTCAGGCGTATTTGTTTTCGCTTGGTTTACAGTTTCTGACTGGGTGTCTTTGAAATCTGTCGACTTCTGTGCAAGCTTTTCTACTCCTGGAGCATTCTCCAAGCACGAAGTTGAAGCAAGGATGCTGGAATCAACTTTAGTTTGCAGCATTTGACTACGATCATCATCAGAGTCCATTTCATCTTCACTGACGTCCATGTCAGATGTGTTGTATGATTCTTCAGAATCCTCCTCTGATGAGCCTGCATCGTCCATGACAAACGGTGCAGGGCCCATCTTGTATCCAGACTCTGGCTCCGTATCCTCTATGGTGATGGTTGGGATACTAGAAACTGGAATAAGTTCTTCAACCTCAAAATCTTCCTCTGTTGCAAGAGGTGCTGCACCGGTAAAATCTTCCAAGTTCAGTTCATCTGCTTCTTGATCGTCCTCCTCAATGCCGCTGTAGTCGGACCTTGATGAAATGAGCACCTCATCATCAGCAGATATTAACAACTGTTCAAAACTGTCTGCTTCCTCCAGGATTGATTCCATCCTCTCCAATTCCTCCACCGTGCCATCAAATTCCTCTTTCACTGGAGACAAAGGAGGACGGGCTCGAATCTTTTTTGCCCGACTGTTTTTTTTCTTTGATTTTGTGTATTTCCCTGTGGAAGTTGGAGGAGGAGGAAGAGGAGGAGGAGGAGGAGCTGGAAGATTTTTTCTATCCAATTTACGTGTTTCATTCTTTCTTGACGGCTCATCCGCATACAAGAGATCCTCCCCCTTCAAGGAATCCTCCCCTACAGGGGTGACCAGTCTTACTTCCACTTGCTCCAGTTCATCTAGTGCTTCCTCTGTCTCATTCCTCAACTCACTGGGCTCTGACTTAGGACACATTTCTTCCACAGAAGTCTCCTGCAGAGAGACCCCGTCCAAAAGTCCAGGCTGAGCCGACTCCACACTGTGTGCATGCTCAACTTCCATTACGTCTGAAGCTTCAACCTGGATGATATCCACACAAGCTGGTTTTGAGGATTGCTCATCCTCTCTTGCATTTGGCTGGCTACTAGAGTTTGGTGGGGGAGGTGCCTCATTTTCCTTATTTTCAGTCTCAGACAACTCCTCAGCTGACCTGGAGACTACAGGTCTCGTTATTTCCCTGGGACCAGACCCAGTGTCAGTCTGCGGCGCCTGCCTCCGTTTCCTTGTTTTTCTACTGGTCTTCTTTGGCCCCTGAGAATTTTGCTCCAGGGTGAACTCCGATGTCTCCACACTGCTCATGTCAGTCTCCACGTGATGAATAACGGGATTGGTCACTGCAGCGAATATTTCCTCAATGGATCCCCCCTGGGCCATGCGTGTCCGTACTCTCCTCCTGACCGTGGAACGAATGGAGAACTTGACCTTCATCACCCCGCCCTGGGCCTCCCCGTGGTAAAGCTGGATAGGATTCAGTTGGATGCTGACGCTATCATGGTCCGATGCTCCAGCCTCTACCCACTGCATTTCATCCTCAGTGACACCAGCAGCGCCTTCTGGAGTAACCTCTTGCATACCAGCACCGTGCAAATGGCTAACCCTGGACTTATGGGATCTACCCCTGTGACTTTGACCTTCACTTACATCTCTACGCAAAAGCGGCACCGATCCTACCTTTCCTCCCTCATCGCTATCAAAACTCGGCTCTAACTCTTCATTTACAAAGTATTCACCCCTCTGTGCGCTCGACACCGGCTCCTGGGCATTGGTCAGGAGCGTGTGTGTACGGTCCGCTACTATCTGGCTACCCATGGATTGTTGTTGTAACTGAGGGTTAAGAAGGAAAGGCTGGGGTTCAACCCCCTTAGGTGTCTGCTGCCCCTTACCCCGCCGTGCCACGGCCAGGGCTTCCCGAATGACCGCCTGCACCACGTTCTCAGCCATCCGGGCCAGCAAGGCGTCCTCACCAGGCCCTAGGGCACACACAGCAAAGATACATGTAGCTACAACATGTACAACAAAACACATGGTTTGCCGAGGGCAGGAATCAAAAGGAAAAGGCCGACATCTGTTCCCCTCAAACCCCACAGGAAGCAGAAGTCTTTTCTGTCTACATTTTCAAGGCTCGGAGTAATCCTCGCAAAGATTCGAATGAAAGCGTAGAAGCATGCAGCTTGCAGAAACAGCCACAGTGTATACGAGTAACGAGAATAGAAATCTTGTGTGCGCATCTGTCCACACTAGCAGAAAGATATATGTGATATCTCTGCGGCAGCCAGTGCATGGCATTCCAAAAAGCAGTGCTATGAGGTATGCTCTGTGTGGGGTTTGAAGAGAACACATGTTGCACACATTCAAGTATTCATAGAACAGGAACTTACAGCCCTTTCAACTGGATTGTACTTAGAAGTATACGAGCAGGCAAATTTAGTTTGGGGAAAAATGGGAGCAAAAATGGAAGTGAAGAGAAGGAATTGCGGTTGCACTTATTTTACAGCAAAACTCAAATGAATATATAACAATCTCCCCCACAACCCTTTCTGCGAGTCCCCTTTCAGTTCAGACCCTTTATTCCAAATCAAATACATGTCCCCTTTCAGTTCAGACCCTTTATTCCAAATCACATACATGTCCCCTTTATTCCAAATCACATAATTGGATCTTTTACACCCAGCTCTCCTCCCTTACTACACAATTCCACACTGGTGTTAAAATGACAAACAGGTTTCTGCAGTCTGTTCCACTCTATCGTGAATACCTGAATGTGACACTGCCCCACAGTTACCCACAAATAACTGGTCTAATCATATTCAAAAGAAAGAAACTGTCTCTTTGAAATAGTTGGAAGCTTAAGCTCTCATGCCATGGAAACAAAGCTGAATGGTGTACACCAAATAAAATGTTATTTGTCCAATTATGTTATGAAGAGAAGGTGAATAAAGTTGTTGTTTCTTTTTTGTTGAAAGATCAAGAAAAATGTATATATATCAAATCAACCCAAATGTCAGATTATGAGGAAAGGTGGGTGGAGACAAAGGTGAAGAATGAAACTATCAGAGAAACTGAGCAAGCCCAGGGCAAGAATGGGTTCTTAGTCTATGCCTCTGCGTAGCTATAAATTGTGCATTACTAGCTTTCATCAATCATTTTAATCATCGGGAAATATGTATACCGCTCAGTGCAACACTCGTTGCAAGAACCAAAATTCTCAGCTTGGATATTTTATTCAGTTCCACATGGAAAATAAATACATGTTTTATGTTTTGACCCGGCGTTAGGGGCTCACTCTTTTCTGCTCGATGTCTTTTCAAATTGCAGCGAAATTTATTATAATTCTTACAGACTCAAGACTTTTAGCACCACACACATGAAATAGCAACTAAAGATAGCACAGAAAAGGCACGTCAAGCAGCTCCGAGTAGCGCCTAGCGCCCCAAGCTGGCAATGCCCCTACCTGGCGAGGAAGGAGATAGCTTATCTGAGTCCATCTGGATACCAATGTCTCCAGAAAGCTTTGACGGATCAACTACAGCATTGATAAGCCAAAGTAAAGGACAGTTACTATCACTAATAAAGCTGTACTAAAATAAGGGAAGGTCGTTTTTTTCCAAGTCACGAATAAACTGTTTCTTTTCTGTCAGCCTTTTTTTTTTTCAGAAGGAAATTAAAAGGCAAGTAATGGGAATAGAAATGTTCTACAAAATTAGAATTGTTTTCAGTCTCGTCTCAAAGTTGGTGTGAACGCAGACATATTTTAAACCACGTTGGCAAGGAAAGAAGGTGTAAACGTGAAGCACACTCTCTCACATCTAGGAAATGAACGATGAATAAAGCAATACATCGCTGTGAACTAATGGGACAAAGATATTTGGGAAAAGTTCACACAAATTATGAACATAAGAATAATTCTTGCATAAATAATAAGGACCAAAAAGTGTGTTTATTTGCTCAGTTTCTCTTATTAGGCTTGATAAAAAATAGTTAGTATACAGAACACGATATTAAACTTGTGTCTGTAAATTAAACATAGTAGTGAAATTAATGTTCAAAAAATAAAAATAAACTTCATGAAGAATTATCGTAAGAAGAGAAGGAGAGGAGCAAACAACGATAAAGGATCCAAAAAAAAAGAGAAAAACAAATAAGTGAAGACATCAATATAGCCAAAGGTTAGTGTGTACGTTCAAGGCAGGATATGAAGTGAAAATGAAAAGACAACAGAGAGACGAGAAGGAACAATGACTGAGGGCATGCTGGGAGTTATACACAGCTGTGAATAGAGACTGTTGTGGCGAGAAGCCATGACTTTGTCTATAGTGATTCAACTGACCAATGGTCACTCTTACCTTCAGTGTCATGAGCTTCAGAGTCAGGTTGCTGCTGCTGTTGTGGCGGCGGCTCTTGCTGCTGCTCTACCGGAGCTCCGTTGGTAGGAGGGGCAATGACTTCTTCACCTGCAGAAACAGCAGGACCAATACTATTACATCAGGCACTTAATTTAATCAAATCTTATTCTTCACATCTGAAGTTCTATTGGCTTACCCATTTTTTTCCTTGTTTTTTCATTACGTTTGGAGGTTTACGTTTAGTAAACTTGCATCATTTTTGGCGTTAAGTTAATTTTTCTACAATAATAGATACACTCACTTCCTCTGATTAAAACATGAATTCATGAAGCAAATACCTCTATTCTCACGTTAATATTTTTTACACCACTTTTTCCCAGCTTATCCCCATCAAATTTAGCAGAGCCACCATTTCTAAAATACAAGAAGATTTCAGAATCTTGTGTCACTGAAACAAACAACAAACAACTCCCAACCAATGAACTTGTCTCAAAATGAAAAAAAAAAAAAATTCAGTATATCAAAACTTCTCTTCAAAGAGGTTAACAAACCAAATAAAGCTATCTCGTAAAAATACTCAGAGACAAACCAACGTTCGACATTACTGTCATTGAAGGGTGAAACAAACGTGAAGCCTAAGCCACATCGAAGAAATATAATCTTGGAGTCCAAAAACAGGACTTCTCTGGCCTACTGGCAGGCAAGGGAATAACTACGGATAGCTTCATTTGGTTGTATTTGCTACTTTGCATTTTTCAGCGTCCCTGCAGCTTTCATTCACTTTTCTTCAAAGAGTTTGAAAAACATACTAGTGTCTCCCTTCTCCTTATTCTGCACTTCCGACTGGTACTGCTCTATTTCTGACTCAGACATGTTTTCGAAAGGGTTGGCAGCGTAGTACTGGCGGTACACTACAGCATTGTGCTGGTGGTCCCGCTGGATGATGCCCTTGGAGGCTGCTCCGACAACTATCACTTGGTCCCCAGCTCCACTCAGCTGGCCGTCCTGGTAACAGAAAAAAGTCTCTGTTTTTGTAATCAACTTTAAGCATGTTTCCTTACCCGTTCTCCTTAAAGTGGACAAAATATGTCTTTCCAGAAAGGAAATTCTCAGAAAGGTTATACAACAAACAGCGTCTGCATGGAGGATATATTTAAAAAAAAATTAATGTCTCTTTTATAATCACAAAAAATGTATTGTAAAACAAGATAAAACAAGAACCGTATATCTTTATCTGGTTTTCAGAGTTTTGCATGAATCAACTGTGTACTTCAGAATCGTTTGTCAGCAATCACCGAAATAAGAAAAAATAAATAAATGTTTCCATTTTAGAGAAAGTCTTTTGTCAACTACAGATCTGTTCCTGTACCAAGCAAACATACATGAAAGTTATTCCAAATATGACTATACCTGTCTATGTTCTACTACAAGTTAATAGGCACACAATTTTTGTTTCCTAATATTACCTTGGCCTTCTGTGCTTCATCCCAGGTGATGCCTTCCAGAATCTTGGACTGGGGACCGGCACTGACTTTCTCTTCATAGTAATCCTTCTTGATCTGTTGGGGGGAACAAATATGAAAAACCACAAGTAGAATGAGGTATGCCAAGAAGAACTAACCTTCAATTGTAGTCCATTATAGTTTTGATAGTGATGGTGGTAAGATGGGATGATTTTGTTGTACAACTTCCCCCAATCAAAGAAAAAAGCACAGCTTTTTCATCGATTCTTCTCCTGAAGAAATTGCCCTTTTATTTTTCTTCTTTTATTACAACTGTCACCAAAAACCTTCGTCTTTTTTGCCAATTTTTCTAGGTAAAATTATACAGTATATTTACTGTTTACAAGCCCCCTCTTTTTAAAACCCAATATTTTAGTAAATGTGACTACAAGACAATAATGCCTCCAATGACAAGAACTTACGCTCTTCTGTTTCTGCCTGAACTCCTTCGGGTTCTCTCCCTGTGGTGCAAACTGGTTCGGGTTCTCAATCTTCACAGTTGTGCCCCCTTGTCTGTTTGGGGAATCCCCCTCAGCCACCCACTGTGAGCAGAATAGTGTTTATGAGCAAGAGAATCTCACTCCAGATTTGAACTTTTCAATAACAAAGTTGTCCAGTGCCAACAAGACAACATGGAGTAAGGAGCACAAAAATATTTCAATTAAAGGAGATCCGATTTTTCAAAAAATAAAAAAAAATCATGCTTTCATTTTCCAGTAATGTACCATTGTTCTACAACAGTATAATAACACCAGTCGGACATGCCAACCCCATTTGAGGCTTGGAGTAATCACGAGCTGAACTCGCAGTAAAATGAGGGCCCAAAAGATTAATTTTACCGCATACACAGATAACACCAGAGAACGAAAAACGCAACTAAAATGAGATATAAAAGCTTATCATAATTCGGCCGTAATTGCACGTAAACGCTTCCCCATAATTTCTCACAGCAAACCTGTAAAGTTGGCATATCTGCATTTCCTTCGTATTACTCAGACATGAGCTATGTTAAAGATCAGTGTGAGTTTGGGAAAGACACATGAGGTGAGACTCATGTTATTGATTTCATCAACCCCTCCACGGTGTTAGCTTGCTTCAATGTGTGCAAACATACAGATATATGACACTGGCTACGGAGACAATGGATTGCTCATAACTTCTACTTTCTGTATGTACTTCAGTTGTAATATGCTTTCGTTAAAATCAAATTTTGCTATAAATGTGTAGTTAGCAAAGATGACAAACGTGACACTACTTTACATTGTAACAGTGAAATATAGTTTTTGTGAAACTTCATTTCAAATATATACTGAAAACTGCATGTAGACAAAAATATCAGTACTTGTGTTATAAATATTACACAAATAAATAGGAAATGTTTAGAGAAATGAACTCACCTTTGTAATTTTTTTGGGTGTTGTCGTGCCAATCTCCTCTACCTCTGTCTTTTTGTAGGCATTGGGAGTATTCAGCCATCCTGCCTTGTAAGCCTTCTTCTGCCTCTCCATGGCCATCCTCAGGGGTGACCTGAAACACAAGTACCACATGCTACAATGTGTGATGCGGTGGCCGAATGGTCAGAGCGTTGGACTCCTAATCTAAGGGTGCATGGTTCAAATCCGGGAGGTGACCGCGTTGTGTCCTTGGGAAAGACACTTTACGCCATTTCTCCTCTCCCCACCCAGGTGCGAATTGGGTACTGACATATTCTGCTGGGGAGGTAAGCCTACAACAGACTAGCGTCCTGTCTAGGAGATGATGTAAAAATCACATGTTCAGCTTCACGCTACCGAAACCGGGATAAGCTCTGGCTCTATGGGCTTCATTGGCCTTGAAGGATTTTTTTTTTTTTTTTACTGATGCTACAATCCAGTCTTCTCACCTCACCAAGTCGTCACTCTTTATTATCTATTAGTTAATCATAAACTCACTTACTAACTAATTGTTCTACACAACTGATTTGAAAAGACAGATGTCTCTTTTCAGCCATGAACTAAAAATCACTTATATAATACCAGTCACTTAGTAAATGCAAGGAGAAAGATGAAACAAAGGAGACAAAAGCACTCAATAGTGACACTTAACCCTCGTACTGCTCAAGTATGCAAATGAGTCGAAAAAAAAAGTCAAAATATATGGAAAAAAAACCCCACCGAATTCTCCAATTTTCTTCGTATGTATCCCAAAAGGGGAATAAAAAAACTCTCATTTGGTGCAATTGTCCCACCCCCCATGTGTATATGTTTGAAAAATCTTCCCTGGCACTCTGGCACATTCTACTGGGTAGTACTAGGGTTTATTACCAGAAAAAAAATTACAGGCCAAAAAAAACAACAAACAAAATTGTTTTATGTTTATCAGACTAGCCAGAATACAGACACATACAGGAGAAAAGATGAAGAGGGTTCTTAAAGTACGTACACGTATTTGGAGTGCTCATAATCTCCATCAAAGACGTAAGTGAATGAGCTGGAGGTGGGTGGAATCTCCACTTCACTGTTGGACCTCTCCTTCTTCTCCTGCTTCACCATAGGCAGTTTATACATGTAACCCGTTCTGTAGCCCTGGGAACAAAGTATGGCATGGATTCATGAAAAATAGTAGGCTGGTGCGCTGGCCGAGAAATATTAGGGTGGTGCGCTGGCCAAACGGTTAGAGTGTTGGACTCCTAATCCAAGGGTCCAGGGTTTAAATCCAGGAGGTGACTGTGTTGTGTCCTTGAGAAAGACACTTTACACCATTTTTCCTTTCCCCACCCACGTGCGAGCGAATTGGGTACCGGTATATTCTGCTGGGGAAGTAAACCTATGACAGACTAGCATCCTGTCTAGGAGATGATGTAAACATCATCTGTTCACTTCACGATCCATGCTACCGAAACCAGGATAAACTCATTGGCCCTGAAGGAACTTATGGCTTCCTCACAAAAATATTTTCTCCTGGCACTAACATTCAAAATCTTACATTTCATCAATATTGCATGATTCAGATAGATCTTTACACAAAGACCTCTTTTTCCACATACAGATGAAAAGCAAAATATTAATATGAAAAATCGTCACATCATATATTACTTCTAGAAAAACACATAAAATAGTCTTCAACACTATGCGGCATGCTAATAGGGTATGACAAACTTTACAATCAAGCAGCTCTATTCAAACTCAAAGCACCTCACAATTGTATAGCTAAAAATACTTTTAAGCTTCCCTTTGATAATTCCAGTCT
Organism: Bullina lineata; assembly: GCA_039654405.1. NCBI lineage: Eukaryota > Metazoa > Mollusca > Gastropoda > Bullinidae > Bullina > Bullina lineata. Next base: position 9,213 of record JBDFRD010108932.1, read on the forward strand.
TTAATGACTTGAATTCTACTCCCTTTTGCACTAAATACTATATGTGAAAATTCAGAATATTACTTTTTTGAACTGTGTACTTACAAATGGAAATCACACGAAAAAAGAGATATCACTAGAAAACAAATAATAACAAAAAACAATCACAAAAAAGGAGAAGAGAAGAAGGAAAAGAATAAGAAGAAAAAAACTTAGCTTCAGACTTGAAAGTGAGAAGAGCATGAAACTAAGTTTTTTTTTCTTATTCTTTTCCTTCTTCTCTTCTTCTGTGCAAAAGTTTTTGTTGTTATTATTTGTTCCCTTCGAAGACAGAAATTGTTGACACAGTTAGCCCTTCGTTTTTTTCGGGGTAGCTCTTTTTTCTCGAGACTTCCATTTGCATTGTTGAGCTTCCCTGCAGGTTTTACTGTCTGCATTCTGTGAACTTACAGAGTTGTCTAATGTCCTCATCAGTGCTTCAAACTCCATTTCTCCTATCTTCCATTTCCGTCCTGTGCTGTCGACGCCTCCCCCTCCTTGGTTAGCTGTTCTTTGCGCGTGTTCCCTTGACTCTTCACTCGGTAACACTATGTTGTCCAGACCAATAGGAATAACACGCACCTGCAGGACAAGAAACAGAAAAGTTTCACTTGACAATTTCAGAAGAATACACAGTGACGGACACAAAAGTTTCTGTCAAAACTCTTCCTTGAAAAATTAAATATATAATATTCAGTTGTGTCATACTCATCTCTGTCTGTTTTACAAAGGCATAAAATATTGGACAAATTCCACTACCCCCCAAAAAAAAACCAACACTTCACGTATTGTAAGTAAAGGCAGTTCTTTTCTTTAGATAACCCGACAAATCTGATACACCTAGAAATAGGAGGAAAAGGTGCGGTAAGAAGGGAAATGGAAAGAGGAGGAGTGGGACAAGAAGGAGGAAGAGGAGGAGGAGGAGGAGAAGGAGGAGGAGAAGGAGGAGGACGGCAAGGATGAGGGGGAGGAGGAAAAGGAGGAGGAGGAGGAAAAGGAGGAGGAGGAGGAGGAGGAGAGTGAAATACCTGTGCTTCGCACGCTGCCATCACGTTGAAGGTAAAGTGGAAAGCCTCTTCAATAGTTTCGCCACAAGCAACTAAGCCATGGTTGTGCAAAATCATCACCTAAACGTATGGAAAGGAATATCAATATATGGACGCACCTTCAATAAAAATAGATTAAACAAAGTGAGTAACAGGAAACGGAAAGGTTGCAACTGGTTCGAAAAATGAGTGTTGAGGTCAAATGAACACACAGGTTAATGCATACAACGTACAGTGCAGACCACATATGTCGACATCTCTTTACTCCACATTAAATTCATGGTCCCATTGATGTCGAGTTGTCAGGATTCCACTGTACACACAAACGATACAAAACAAAGAAATGTAAGACTGTGAATGACCACACTGCTGAGAGTTCTACTTTTGGGAAGGAATGAGTCTTACCTTATTGTGAACACCCAGATCTCTTGCAAGTTTTTCTTTGTTGTCCAGGACTATGCCAGTGTAATCATGGTAACTGATGTTCCCACATATCAAGGCCTCCTGGCTCAGAGGAAGGAGTCCACACTTCATGGCTGAAACCTGGGAACAAACAAACAACAGTCCAGTTTTATTGTTTTATTATGTTGTTTCCATGAGGAAGTAGTTGAACTTAGAGCTCAAACTCACATTTGGATGGCCTAAAGAAGCATTTCGTGGCACAATGGCCGAATGGTTAGAGCGTTGGACTCCTAATTCAAGGGTCCAGGGTTCGAATCTAGTAGGTGACCTTGGAAAAGACACCGTACACCATTTTTCCTCTCCCCACCCAGGTGCGAATTGGGAACCGGCAAATTCTGCTGGGGAAGTAAACCTACAACAGATTAACGTAAATATTTGTTCCTTCCGTTACACTACTGAAACCGGGATAAGCTCCAGCTCTTTGGGCCTCATAGGCCTTAAAGGAACTTTACTTACAAGATGATCACTTGCTCCTGGTGTGAAAAGTCTTTGCGAGAAGCTCAAGTCCCAAAACACTTTCTTGTCATACTTATGAATGTAACTTGTCAGACTTCCAGATAAATGCTTTACGAACAGTTTTAACATTTTTGACAATCTTTTTGACTTGACGATAAACACGAAAGATTTGAAAAAAGGTTTTGAAACCCTTGTCTATATATACACATGTTTTTGCAATATATAGCCATACATCATTTGCAGGCATAATAAATATGTTCTGAATGTGTCATACATGAAAAAATTATGTTTGCATCACCATGATAATAAACAAATCGTTTTGGTCAATAATTAGACACAGTAATTTGTAATGCCCTGTTTAAAATATGTTGACCCTTGTCTTTTCTTGTTATTCATGACTGAAATGTTGAAAAAGAATTCAATCCAAGAATTATTCCTAGAAGATTTTTTTTTTTCATATCCGTGATGACAAGAGGTTCTGGCATAGGGCTCCTTCAAAATTTTCAGAGACTGGCACCCTTCTTAGCCAACGTTTCTCACACTCATTTGCGGCAATGCCAGAGGGATGGGATCCACTGCGCTACTGCATTTTGGACATTTGATTAGATATCAACAAGGACTGTTTCCACACTCCTGTGTTTCTTCTTGTCCCAGCCTGGCAGCCTTATCATTGGTGACCACAATTTGGGGATAAATAGTTTTGAATATTGATCAGACTTCCTACAGGTGATAGTTTTGAATAGTGCTCAGAATTCTTACAGGTGATAGTTTTGAATATTGCTCAGAATTCTTACAGGTCATAGTTTTGAATATTGATCAGAATTCTTACGGGTGATAGTTTTGAATATTGATCAGAATTCTCACAGGTGATAGTTTTGAATATTGATCAGGTAGTAGTAGTATCGTTTGGCTACGACTACACTTCTAAATCATTTGTGTCAATCCAAGCCTGTATTCGTCGTCACATCTGTTAATTTGTTCATAGCCTCCTTCCAGTCTTGTCTCTGGGCAATACAGCACTAGATGGTCTGTGTTCCTATAGGTGATAGTTTTGAATATTGATCAGACTTCCGCCTCTGATTTGTACAGCATTTGCAAATAAAGTCAATTTACATGAATGGATCCAACCAAGCTTCAAAAGGAGACAAAGTCTCACCTAATAAGTGGCTTGACTGGATCGTCCGCTTCCACCTTGACTTGCACCTTTGGGGCCTCAATCTCCTCATCAAAGTCGATGTCCCCGAGGTCCATAGAATCCGTGGCAACTTCTGAAATGATGAAACAATGCACTCTCTTCATTGAACAGGAAAAAAAGACAAATCCATTTTGCATTTTACATTCCAAATATTTTTGTCCTTACTATTGCTGAGGTTGAGTTTTCTACAACATGCGAACCTTATCCGGTCAGATTGAGAAAGTAGCATTTTGTATATCCAAAATCACTTTAACCCTCTTAGTGCTGACTTAATTTTGGAAGAGATAAGCACTCTCACGGGAAAGTCGCGTATGTGGCTCATCGCACTAAGAAGGTTAAATGTCACCGTACTGGATTCTCACTACTCAGTGAATAAGAAAGTTTGGTGTGTCATGGCTGGAGAAGAATGCACCAACATGTACCTTGATTAACTGTTACCTGACACTTTGAGCATGTCTGTGGCACAGGTACAGTGTAATATGGAAGGATGATGACAGTGAAACCCTCAACTCCATAGGAACGATGAAGTATGTATCATCAAAGATAAATACAGCCCAGGAGACGAGAAAAGGGCAACATAGAATTGTAAAATACTAGACAAGAACTCTATATAAAAAATACAGTGTACAGGTTGGTTCACAGCAATTTTTTTTCTGGACAGGAACAAACACACAATGTACATGATTGAAAAGAGCAACACAACAAATAAAGCATCATGAAAAAATGACGATGTGTACAATCTGCTAAAAAAAATTGTGCAGTATAAGCAATCAATAGTTATATCAATCAGTCTGGATAAACTTGG
>JBDFRD010109043.1:0-13190 GCA_039654405.1 Bullina lineata
CTCTCTCTCTCTCTCTCTCTCTCTCTCTCTCTCTCTCTCTCTCTCTCTCTCTCTCTCTCTCTCTCTCTCTCTCCCCCGCCCTCTCATGATGCTCATTTAGGGGCCTACAATCTGCGTCACCTTCTTCATTTTAACCCAGAAACATTTTAATCATGCTTAGGATCAGCAGTTGTTCAAACAACGAAAAGGGATTTTTTTTCAGAGTAGGCCTAGAAAATGTAGTGCTTACTGGTGCCAGTTTTGTTGAAGGCATTGTTCCTTCTTCCCAGCCGTGTTCACCCCCGCTGCAAATTTGACATGTAAATGGACATCAATAAAACGTGTTTTTAAAGTTACATGTACTTTTACATTTGGATCCAAAGCATTTTCGTTATTTTACAAGAGATAAAAATCAAGGCATGGGCAATTCAACGAATGTATCTCTAGCTTCAAATACAAATAGGCCTAATTGAAATTTGGGTCAACGTGCTAACTGATTGGAATCATTTTCATCGTTTTTATTTATTGCATGCAAAGCGAATTGACGAAACCGGTCTGAAGGCTTAGCCTACTGGCATTGTAGATTGTTAAGAGGGACCCATTTGGTATGCGCCTTGTCGGGCCTAGCCTAATTGAATTTTTCTTAAGAGTTAGAGATCGAGTACATGTATGTAGGCTTTTTTCTTCATAAAAACGAAAAAACAGGAAAATGAATTCTTGAATGATCTGTTCTGTTAAGAGTTACTGGTAGTTACTTTTTCTTCGCTATCTTGAAAAAAAAAAAAAAATTATAATGCACATTTCTAAGGTTTGTTAAATACATAGGCCTACCAAGGTAATCACAACACCTTTTTAAAGACCTAACATTTTTCGCAGACATCTGCCTTATACTATACAATGACATATAGCAGGCAAATGCAAAGAGCCCTCGACTGGCATGCTCGAGGGTTGTCCAAAAGAAGAAAAAAAAGGAACTCGGGACTATTGTATAGCCTACACGCTGAACACGGTGTTGTTTTGTTTTAGCAAGTACATAGATCTACAGATGTAGCATACTGATACAAGAAAGTTGAAGGGCAGGAAAATTCCCTTAGTTTATATTCTTTCTTTTAATTCGAAAACAAAAAACTTTTCTTCTTTTTCTTCAAGATTTAGATTAACACATACAAATCACACAATGGGAAAGAAAGGAGCAGAAGGCAAGCCAAGAGGCAGAATGTCCTCTTATGCATTCTTTGTGCAGACGTGCCGCGAGGAGCACAAGAAAAAGCATCCCAATGACACTGTGGTATTCACAGAATTCACCAAAAAATGTGCTGAAAAATGGAAGGTAAGCGTGTGTTATTTTAGCATAGAAATGTATCTTATATAAGAGAAACAAATGCATAAAACGTTTTCTAGAGAAACGCCTTTGCCTCAATGTATGTAGGGGCTGTTGTTCAACCCAGCATTCCATACATAGGGAGCCGGTACGGTAGTAGGTTGTTTTACGTCGGTTTTCCAGTCCTGGAAGAAAACAGGTCTGATATCGCCGATATAGGGAGCCTACATTATGTGTATTCATTTTAATAAATTGTGGTTGTTCTAATTTTTTCTGCATGTATTTTGTTAATAGCTTTGATCAATTCTTTTGTAAAGAAATATTATGGCGGATTCCACAGAAAGTGACAGTGCATTTACATGAAAATTCAAATGACTTAAAGCATGTAACATTATACATGCATGTATTCTGAAAGCTTATCATCTAAGAACTTTTTTAAAAACCTGTTTTGTAACCAGGAGCGGCTTCCAGGGGAGGTAATAAGGCGTCGAACTTAAATCTCCTTGAATGTAAAGAAATCTCATTTTGGTTTGATTTTATCCCCAAAAAGGTTTACAAAATAAATTAAATTTGTACTCTGAAGGATAAATATAATACATATAAAACTTATAGAAGGGGTTGAGGATACAGTTACATAAAACAGGCATGGAAATCAAAGGGGAGGTAATTTCTAATTACATTATATTTACAATGAGTCAATTTAATTTCATAATTTGTAAACAAATGTCAAAAAGCAAATACAGTCACACACTTATACAACCAAACATATTTAATGTAATGCAATTAAATCAAAAAAGCTAAAAAAAAACATTGCCACATCATGAAGAACCAGGCTGTGTAATCAACTTTGATGGCTGCACACCACGCCACTGGTAAAAGCAAGGCTCTCCAGGAGATATTTCTGATATATATCAGCCACATCCTGAAAAGCATAATTGTAGCAAAAATATTGTCGTACATATCAAGTTTTGTATCCTCTTTAACAGAAGTGTATGGTGACTTGCAACACTTACTGTGTATGATTTCACTGGATGGAATATATAATCAACCTCAACAAATGAGAACAGACTTGTTACAACTGGAGAGTTCGCGAAGGATGTTAAGTGACAGTTAATAAAAATTGCGATCTGAGGAGCAGTGGTTTTGTGCAATCTCTATCAGGATGTAAATAGGAAGTCGCAATATTTTGCTTGGGAAATGAACCAGTGACAGACGAATGCCCTTAATGCCGTATATGTATGAATTGGTCTAGTATTAACTTTTGCGCTTCATGCTGCTGAAATAAGGATAAGCTCCAGCACTTTAAACTTTACACAGGCCTCAAATCATTTTCTTTACTCATTTTTTTGTATTGTTTTCATACAGTGCCCTTGATGTCGGAACAATGATAGATACTTTAGAGAATGAAATGAACAATCTGTGTTACTGTTTAAAAGCGAGCTTTACATTGAATAATTATTGTGACTCCATCAATGAATTTTGGTAAAGATAAGTTAGTGTGATGTACATAAAAAAAAGTGCCCAAGACTTTTAATGGAATATTTAAAAATAGTTCATTAGGATTTATGCAAGGATTTTTTTTCTCGCGAGAGATATTTTACCATCCCAACCCACCCCCAAAAAACAATGATAGAACATGGCAGAGTGACAGAATGCGGTGTGGCCACAAAATATTTTGTTTTCTGAAATCGCCAAATTCAAAGCAGAAAATTGACATACATGTATTTGAAAGAGACAAACTTGTTATTGGTCATTACAAATTACATTATTGATGCTTCTAAAATACGTTTACTTAATTGTCTGTTGGTTTTATAAAAGACATTTAACTTTATATTGTGGATTGAGTCAATCTGAGGATCAATTTATGTTTAGAATGAATTCCTAGTGTACTTTTTTGTGGTGGACAGCTCATTGATGAAATGCTCAGCTTAATGCTGTAAACACAGTGGACCCAACTACCTCACGTCTTTTTTACGTCACCTAACATCCTGTTGACAGTGAGGTTCTGTGAGGTCTTATTTATAATGTGTTGGTGCCACAATGGTTACCTCTTGTCAGTTTCTGGTCTCCCAACTACCTCACGGGACAAAAATCTCACGTGAGCTTTTAATGGTTGCACTAAAAACCTCCCGTCATTGCAGTGTATTCTAGGCCCTGTGTGGGCTACAATGTGTAGAATCATGTTTGGTGATAAAGGTTTCCGAAAATTGGTTTCACGTTTTTCTGTTCTGGGTCCAACCTTGTCCAATAGCAAAAACAATGTTGCATGTTTCATTCTTATATACCAGTAAGGTAATACATTGTATTTCTCTTCATCGCTGAGAACTTCATCGTTGAGGTGATGAAATTCTCCAAAAGTATTTTGTCGTGGAAATGTTTGACTTTGGTAGAAGCGTCTTCTTGTTTTACAAGAAAATAAGTTTCACTCCTTCCTTCTCGGCTACCATTTCTCCCTCGAGGCTAGTCAAGGTCAGAGCATGACAGAGCATACAAAATGGCCCACTGTGCTTGGTACCTCACCTCACGTCAACGAGACAACAACGTCACGTGAAGTTGGCAGATCCACTGTGTTTACACCCTATGACTACATTCGTATGTTTCCCATTTACTGTAAAATGTAAGAAAAACTAAAATATTCTTCAAATTTTTCCCTTCCCAGGAGATGACCCCCAAAGAGAAAAGGCGCTTTGAGGAAATGGCTGAAAAGGACAAAAGTCGATATGAACGAGAAATGTCTTCATATGTGCCGGCAGGCGGTCAAGGAAAGAAGAGAAAGAGGACCAAGGACCCCAATGCTCCAAAAAGGGCCTTGTAAGTCTATTGAGATGTTTCTCTTATATTCATTTTTTTATGAGTCATCTTATGAAAATAAGTTAAAATATTGAACATTTTGTTTATGGAATTTGTGTTACTATTACACAGATTACATAAAAATAACACAACTTGTTAGAACTCTGGGATTAAAAAAATGTGTGCATGCTGGTAGCTGAATGATACATACATTTGGACATTTGAATATTTCAGTTGTCAGAGAGCTAAAAAATGTTATTAACTGTTTGAGTTTACTGTACAGACTTGCTACAAATAATACATGTACTCTCTAAAATAAAACGCCTGACACTATTAAGGACATCATTTTTGCAAAGTTTAAAGTTTAAAATAATTTCTTTTTCTCATTGCATCTAGTAGTCTTCAAGGATTTGAGGGGATTGTCTTTGTCACAAACTTCCTGAGTGTAAAGGTCTCAACAAACAACTTGTTTATTTCTTTTTCTCTGACACTATTAAAGACATCATTTTTGTAAAGTTTAAAGTTTAAAATAATTTCTCTTTCTCATTGCATCTAGCAGTCTTCAAGGGTTTGAGGGGATTGTCTTTGGTCACAAACTTCCTGACTAAAGGTCTCAACAAACAACTTGTTTATTTCTTTTTCTCAGGTCAGCCTTCTTCTTCTTCTGTGCTGATGAGAGGCCAGCTGTACGAGCAGCCAATCCTGGATGCAGTGTGGCTGATGTAGCTAAGGAGCTGGGCAAGAAATGGGAGGTGTGCCCAAACAAACCCAAGTTTGAACAACTTGCTATTCAGGACAAAGCTAGATATGAAAGAGTAAGTGCTGATTTGTAGTGTGTCATAGATATTATGAAAAAAAATTCTACTCCCAAATGCGAACAAGTGTGTGTTCGAAATATGATATAGCAAACGTAAACAGCAAATTCTGTTGGGTACTGAACTCTTTAAAAAAAAAATAATTAAAAGAATTAAAATAATCAATAAATATTGAAAGAAGCTACATCAAGTAGGACGTATGCCATACATAAGCTTGATGCTTGTTCCTGTTTTCCTGTGTATTGTTTGATAAAGATGATATAATAATGTACTTCAAAAGGATAGCGAAGGACATTAGTAATGGGGGAAAAAAACGTATTAATTTTTGAGAATGAACAAAAAGGTATTTTCATGTGAATGAATTGTGCAAGCTACAGGGAAGTGACTTCTTCATGTTGATGATGTTGAAAAAATGACGACTAATTAAAAGTGAAGTTAAGAGCATTGTACTTATGTTAAAGTAAGGACATGTAATTCACGGTAGTTCATTGAAATTGATTAGTAGCTTGTGAGTTAAAAAATAGTCGAGTCCAGTTATCTTGAATTCACGGATATGTCGAACATAATTCTTGGCCCCGTTTAAGCCCTTATCTTTTCTTTCTATGGAAATCTCGAACACCCAACACGTGGTTGTTGGACTTTGCCAGAAAAGGCTTTTTGTTCAGCCGGTTAGCCCATCTTTCGACAAACCACGCGCACAGGGCGGCTTTCGGATGGATCGGGGTGTTGGAAGCGCAGTGTGTGTGTGTGGGTGGGTGGGCGTGGACGTGGACGCAGTGCGACATGTGTTGTTGGCCTAGCCAGTGTAATGCGCAGAAGTGGGTCTACTTTCGCACTGTATCACACAACTTATTGCTCACATGTAATATCGACTCCACCATGGCAGAAAAGAGAAAGCTAAACTGTCTAACGTTAGAAAAGAAAAGTTCGATTGTAGCTCTCGTCGATGGAAAACACATAGCAAAACTGAAATTTGTAAACAGTTTGAAATACATGTACCAAGGTCAGCATTGTCTACCTTCACCAAAACTCCGGACAAAATCAATAGTATATTAGCGAGGAATGCCAACCAAACAGAAAGAAGAAACGACGATAAATGGTTTGGGCCATGTTCTATCACCTCCCTTGTTTTTTTCTTTATTTCTCTCTATTACAAGTGTCATCACGGAAATAACGAATTACGGATATCTCGAACACTGTTTCCAATCTCCGACAAGTTAGAGTTTTCCGTGCTCGGCTGTACTTGAGTTAGTAGTGGAAGAATAAGATGATCTGTGTTTACACTATTGCAATATTTTTTAAACTTTGCCCTTCCCCTTCCTTGTTGCAGGATATGATAGCTTATAGAAGTGGAACCTATGTTCCTGGCGGTGCCTCTTCAGAGCCAGCTAAGAAAGCTAAAGTGGAAGATGATGACGATGAAGACGACGATGATGATGAGGATGAGGATGAATAAATGCTTCTCAACTTGACATGAAACTGATGTACATTTTAACATTCTCATTCAATATTTCATCAGAATGTGTCATCTGTAAATATATTCATGTTGATTGAACTATGCTCTGACCTGTTGTTCCTTAATGGTGTCTTTGTTTTTTTGGTGGCATTTAATCAGTGTCAGAGTGCACAAAATATTGGACAACTGTTCATGAGCACAACAAAATTAGAGCTGAACGTATATTTATTTTTTTTTACATTGGATTGTTCTTAGAACATTTCTTAGTTTCACTGCTCCACTGGCCCTTAATTTGGTCATTTTATTAAAGTTTTATTCAATTACAATTTTTGTATTTAAAACTAAATGGAAGAAATTGGATTGTTTAAAAATTATTTATAGCAGTATTCAGTGAAAATTAGGTTTTCAGGCAGTATTTGGTGATTGATATTGATACTAATGTTTAAAATTATGAAAGTATTATGGAAAGTATAGTGTTTGGCCTGTTGTTTTTTTTTTCTTGTAAAAGAATGTGAAAATTTGATATTCTCTTGACCAGTTCCCCAAGTTTTGATTTGTTGTCACTAATTGCAAAGTCTAGGCACTATTATAGCCCTTATTTTTAACTCAGTGTATAAATCTGTATTCTGCAATGTTCATGTAATTTTCAACATTGTTGTTGAATTGCTTGTGTGAATGAAATGAGAAATTGCTCATTGGTGTAAAAGCTGTTACTTGTTACTATGATGTGAGGGCTTTCGAATGGCAAATGGTGTCTGGTGTGTGACTTCTCAGAGATAAAACATTTTTTCTTCAGTAGTTCGTCTTTATTTAGGTAACATGACTCACCTTGGAATGACCAGTTTTATGCGTTTATAAATTACACAATTATCATTATCAATCTCAGAAAGCACAACTTCATTTTGACAAAATTCATTGAAAATTCTTCAACTTCAAACCACTTCATTTATTTGTTTAAAATTTTATTATTAAAGAAAAATTTTTTCTGTTTAGTAAATCTTTTTTTATTGGTCATTCTGAAATCCCATTGTTAACGCATTCTTATATCATCATTTTATTATTTCAATGTATATTTCACGACCAAAATGTTCTTGGCAAAAATAAAAATGATTTTAAATTTAGTCCTTGTATTGCGTTTTTGTAGTACCAAGGGAGGCTAATCTCTGCATTATTCCTCTAATTGTAATTTATTATTAGTGCATTGCATATCTACACTATTTTTTTCTACAACTCGTCCATAGCCCACTCTCAGACCCAAGCACATTGTCCTGTCTGATCTTCACAATCAATATTTCCATCAATATGTTGTTAGAATCTTAGGCTTACTGATCTATTGCAAATGCGTCAGTGTGGTCAGTTTTGTGTTACTGGTATTTTATTTCTCTTATGCTTTGCAAACTTCTGAGGGTCAGAACTCAGGTGTTGTAAAAAGTAATTTTTTAAAATTTCATAAGAATTTATTTTAAACTTATTTACTGGTGATGTTTCAATCTGAGAAAAATAATCCACACAAACATCAGAAAACCGAATCTCATTCTTAATCACTTATCATAATCCAACAACATTGGTTCTGCCACTTGACTTAATCCTCTTCATTCCTTGAGGAGTATAGGGCTGCAACCAATGCACGACAACGGACACGGTTCTGAGTGATTTTTCCTCAACTTCTGTGCATTTCCTCCATGTTTTCTTTGGTCTTCCAAACCTCTTCTCTTGTGGATTCAGTCCAGTGACTATCTTGTCATACATGTATTACTTGGAGGCTTTCTCAAGGTGTGGCCAATCCAACCCCACTTCCTTTTTCTTATATTGTCAAGACTGATGGGCGTTTGGTTGGTCTTTTCCCACAGCTTCACATTTGAGATGTCATCTGGCCACCATATCTTCATAATTTAATGCAAGCATTTCGTCACCTCAGTTAACAATTGTCATATGTCCACTCAACTCAGTTTTGAGAAATCGCATTTCAAAGAAATTTTGGTACACATGTATTAAATATTATTGTGGACGTATGACTTATGACAAATGCGTATTGGACTTTTCATACTTAAAGTGAACTGATGGTCTTGAAAATACAAAGACATATGGTTTAACTTAGATTTTGTGAAAAGTGGACATATGACAGTTGTTGTAAACTGAGGGGATGATTTGCTGATAAAATACTGCAGTTTTGCGGTTGCATCTTTGGTGACTCCAAGTTTCTGAACCATAAAGGAGGACATACTTCACGTTGGAATTGGAAATTGAGGACATCTAGGAAATGTATGTTGTACCTGTCTTTTTCTCTGTTGGATTTCATTGTTGAAGTTTCTTTACTTATCTTTGACTGGGTTGCACAGGTTTTTATTTTTCCTGTAGAGCATTCTTGGGATGTTGTACATGCAAATTTGTCCACACTGGCCACCTCTGTAGTATGATCTGAAGTTCCCTTTTTTTTTTTAATGAATACATAAACAAACGACATGTAAGCCCCATTATAAAAATCCAAGACCACAAAGAATGTTAAAACATTAGTTTATTAATAAATTTGAATCTGATTTCAACACTGAAGACACACTTCACTTTAAATGAGTGAATAAAAAAAGAAAAGAAAAAGGTGACGGGGCATGGAATTGATGACAAAAATTGCAAGAAGTAAAATATCACATCCATATAATTTAATTAATTACATGTATTGTAACATGATTACATGAAATCCATACAGCAAAATTCTGAATAAATTGAAAACTTTTGGAACCTGGATCTAATTTTATAACAAATTTTTACATTATATTAATTATAAGAGAAAGTTTTCTTCTCTATCCAATACATGTAACTCTTAATAAATTTTGGAGTTTGTTCAGTGTTTCTTGACAACAACAAGAGCTCAAGTCTGAATCAACAGAATACAATGTCAGTGAAAACACTGATGTTCCTAAAACTAAAAGAGACCAAATTATATTTTTTTTAACTTTATGATTCTAATAATAATCTATCCCATGCTGTAATAATCAGAATACATGTTATACATTGTACATGGATATAATTCATAAGGAGTACATGAAACGTAAATGAACAATATTTGGTTGAATATGTTTAAATCATGCATGCAAATGAGATCAGAAGAGATCTACAGAAATAAATGATAACATTGCACTTACATGTAGTATAGCTTGATTTACATAACATTTGTGTGTACCATTCCTGAATATGAATAATGAGGTTGGTGATAGATAGAAAAGGAAACAAAAAAATATGATTAATAGCATTAGCATTCTCCTGCCATGAATATGAGAAAGTAAGCGAACAATAGTTGAAGTACATGTGATTCTTCATTTTACAGAAAAGACCAAACGATGAAATACTTGTCAAGAAGACAAAACTATTTGAAATTCTAGCACAAGTGAAAGAGAATGAAGGTTTAAATAGTTTTAATGTATCAATGTCACATATAACATCATCTCGATTGCCACTCCTGTCAATGTCCAGTATTACAAACTGAAAACAGAACAACTAGCAAGAGAGAACTAAGAATACTGTTGAAAGTAATGAACGGTGAGTTAATTCAGGAAGCAGTTTTATATAAAAACTCTTCTGGCAAGGGTCTCTTTCGGAAAGGATGATATACCGGTAATAATAGTAATACATGTAATACAATAATATTTAATGTAAAACAAAATTTGATCCAAACACCAAACAGTTCAAAGTAAGCAGAACATTTGGCAACAGAAGGGTAGTTACAACAAAACTACAAAAACTTATGTACATGATGTTTTCTTGAATTCAATAATTTAAACTCCAACTAATTCAGCTCATCATGTATCGAGAAGCCATGTTTTTCACTACCGGTATTTACCAGAAGTCTTTACTCTTCATATTACAAGAGTCCTCATGGCCAAATAGTTTGGCTATCAGACTCATTATCAGAAAGTCCTAAGTTTGAATCCTGTCTTCTGGTTTAGGCAGTGTATAGGAAAGACAGCATCCTGTCTGGAAAAAAGATAATCTAGTACATTGTAGTCGTACATGTAGTACTAGTGTAGGCCTACATGTAGTACCACTACGTCTGTTCTCCACACGACAGAAAAGCTGTTCCTTTGAGCTTTACAGGCCTTAAAAACATTTGTTTCCACTTCATATCAGCATTAGCACTACAATTACACTGTTAAAATTCAAGTAAAAAGCAGTTCTGTGAAATAATGGAATATCAAAAAACAATTTCTCTGCAAAATTTACATGAAAGTAATTGTACAATAATTAGTCACTTGGTCTGATATCGCTTTCAGAGAAATTGAGTAATATTTGTAAAACTTAGAAGTTGTGTCATGTATGACGACCCTCATCCAACTGATACTGGTGTGACCAAGAGCTGCTGAGACCCCATATTCCTGTTATACATGTACGGTGTCCACACCTTTTGGCAGAAAAACATGAAATTGTTTTTTAATTGCTCGGCCTATTCTTCGTACGATCACCAAAGAGAAGGCATAAGGCATTAGGCTCTAGCATTTTAACTTCACTAGTGATAAATAAAGCAAGTTGTACAGCATTTCAGATGGCCCCAGAAGCACTGTTTTCATTTCACAATTCACATACACAATGTACTTTGCCACCACTTGAAGGTTACATTACGACCGTTGTCTACAGTTGAAACACTCTCTCCTTTTTTTCAAGGTGACAATAATGTTGAAAATATGCAGTACATAATGTACATAATACGTATATATGTAATTAAAAAAAACAACCGTAAGCCTGTCTCTTCTACGACTAGATGCCTCTCACTCTCATTGAAGCTTTTGTCAAGTTTTGGCAGTGAACTCAGCCAAACAATGCCATTTCATACAACATGACATGTTGTGGTCGTCTTTTGCTGGAGTGACAGCTCATGAGAGGTGATTTAAAAACATTTTCTTTAGGAGTCTAGTAGGACCTAATGGAGCTTGCGAGTGAATAACATCTTAAGATGACATCATGAAATATTCCTAAGACTAACATTTATCCTTGTGAAGAATGAGCCAAACTTCTTCATTTTATGAAACTTTACCTCCAAATCAATACGTGCATGTACTTTCTTATTCAGCAATTGAGTTTAATTGTCAATGGACATAGAAACCATCTCTTTGATTCTTCTGTTACAGAAATCAGTAAACACAACTGAAGTCTCTTGTCAGACTATCTGTGTGACATAGCACTGAGCATTGAAACTACATACTAAATGGTGGCTATTTTTTTTTCCTATTGTCCTAATAAGGCCATACAGAACAATGAGTGAAAATGAGCCTTGAGCACATTACATTTACTGCAGGCAAATAAGTCGACCAAGAAAAAGTTATTTACTTATTACATGTATCATCCTTTTATAGTTCAAATAATCAAATGACCTTAAAAATTAAAAACATGATTTCAATAGATTTACACTACATGAGTTATTCATTTTACCTGACTGCCAGAAAGTGCATAACTGTTAAAATAGTGAGCCTCAGTCAAGAGAGAAGTGCTGAGCCTTACTTCATAAACACACAGATAAAACAAGTGTACGAAACTGTGTTTAAAAAAAAAGGTGTGCTTATTATATGAAATTCAAAACAATTTTGAAATGAACATCCAGATGGTATGGAATTATAAAAAGGAAATAAAAAGAGCACTGTATTTGCAACAGTGTAAGGCAGAACAAAAGGATAAAAGTAAACACAAAATAAGAAAGAAACAACAAAATATGACAGTATTGTCCCTTTTTTAAGTATTCATTCATAGTTAGAATTTCTAACACTAACAGTAACACTCAGCAAATTCAATCAATCCTAAAATTTTGCCGGCAATATAATTCAAGTATACAATCAAGTATACATTATTTGAGCATTTCAAGAATCACAAGCATAATTTAAGGAGGATTTTAAGTAGCTACAGATACAGGATATTTTTTACAATATTTGATGTTAAAGCTGATGACAGTGAAAGTGTTAATTTACTTTTCATACTGGAGCACAAAAATCTAAAGAACAAATAAATCACGTTCAAAGTAAAACTAAGACCAGACAAGATCAAACCAAGACAATGAAAAAGAAAATCATTTTAAATCTAATATCAAAATAATCTCCGATATCGAGCATTATCACTGACAATTATAACAGTAAGCAGGCTTTAATGAGCCACGTTCTAACTAAATCACAGTGATTGGACAGACAGAGTACTGGTACAATGGAAAAACAAAACAAGACGGCACAAATGAATACTAACATAATACCCGGTAATTAATAACCATAATAACCAGTAAGTAAATGACGCAAAATCAATACACATGTGTAATTGAACCAGAGGAGATGAACTAGATTAAAAAAAAATTATTATTATTACTGACAACTGACAATACGACAGTTCTGATTCCTCTCTATCAAGAGGTTTAAATTTAAATTATTTGATGATTTCTATTTGTTTCTGAACAAAACAACAGCAACAACAATAATAATACCACTAATTATAATAATAATAAAATAAATAACATTTCGTTGAAATTAAATCAAAGTTTGGCCCGGGTCCTTTCTTTTGGATTTAAAACATACATCATCATATTTTTTTTGTAATCCAAAGTCAAAATCCCACAAGCACTGGTAATAATACTAACATTCCTCAGATCAAATTTCAATTTTTTTGCAATGCTTGTGATGTCAAGTGCCATGAACACCTGAAAGTGAAAGAGTTCCCAAGAGTAGCAAAGCAATGAATGTTGTTCAACACATCATGTACACATTTTCTGTGAGTTACTGTGCCCACTACACAAAGACACACACCATTACATTGTTGAGGTGGGGGGGGGGGGGGGGGGGGGGGGGGGGGGGGGGGGGGGGGGGGG
>JBDFRD010109154.1:0-10874 GCA_039654405.1 Bullina lineata
GTGAACCTACAACACAATACTCTTAATTTTGTAACACAGAATGACATCCCGTGCGAAGCCGGGTGCCCAACTAGTTCTTAAAATAATTGAGAAAAGTAGCATAACATTAGTGGAAAATTTATAATATGAGGAATGAAACATATTGGTCAGTACTAAACATATAATTTACAGAAGACACCCCACCCCTACCCAGCTAATACTCTAAAAGATAAAAGCTCAAACTTCATACATGATGTGTAATATAATCTTTTTGCCAACTTCTTTATTTTTATTTTTAGCAGACTCCTGATATGACGTCAATATTCTAACCAAACTTAAACCTAAAATATCATAGAAGTGTTATTGAAGAAACAGATTAATCCTATAAAAAAATGAAAGACAGCTATAAAGTAAAAAAAGTAAAATAGACTAATGAGGCCCATAGAGCCGGAGCTTATCCCGGTTTTGGAAGCGTGAAGCGGAATAGATGATTTTTACACCATCTCCTAGACGGGACACTTGTCTGTCGTAGGCTTGCTTCCCCAGCAGAATATGCCGGTACCCAATTCGCACCTCGGCTAAATGGGAGCAACAAAAAAGAAAACCCCAATGAAAGCCCAAATACCAGCGGTGATAACAATGTCATTTCTAATCCAATACATTTTAAAGTGATAATTACCTGTTCTGTCGCTGTACATATAGACTCAATATCTGAAATATAAGAACAAAAATAGTACATCAGTCTTATTCACCTGTATCTGTGGACGGAAACATGGATAATATAAATAAATTCCTTTTAATAATCACAAATATTGTCTCTATACTCTCAACAAAAGCACTTGTCAAAAGTCACTTTTTTTTCCTTTCCTATCATTGTTGGTGCTTAGAATATTGACTATCACATTTTTGTAGCCCAAATTCTCAAATCTAAAATTAAGAGCAATTTTGCCACTTTTGAGCTCTGCACACCATTGAAAGGTCTAAATTTTAAGTTTAATGCAACACCAAATATTACTGGTTGAAATTTACTATTATTAACATAATATAATATTGTGAACAGATTGAAAAAAATGTCAATTAAAGTTTTAAATTTGCGCAGTAACTAATGAAGATGGACGCAAAGAATTTTCATATCATTACAGTGGAATCCGGAAGAAGTCACCTCGCAGCGGTCCGTCTCGTTTTGTTCCTTCTTTATTAAGTAACTTTTTTTCGGATAAAGTCAACGGTCTCAACGCTATTTCCGCTTAAATTCAACACCATGTGGCTGAATTAAAAGGTGAAATGATTGAAAAAGGTGGGAGAGAGTGTTTCCCCACGGCATTTTCCACAACCGTTGGTCCTGCGCAGCGCAATTAGAAGACATTTTATTATGTAGATCAAGTTCACACTCTTCGCTATTTCGCTTCGCTGGTCGGCTGGTACGGCGATTGTTTACACGAGGGAATCTCTGATCGGTCTTTCCCTGATACGTATCAGACACTGGCAGCTTCTAATCAGGGAAACTTTTTTCACACTAATTTGTCATTCACTGGCTGTCTGTCCCAGATACCAGGGGAATTTTTTTTTCACACTAATTCGTCATAATTCGCCGTGTGTCTGAGACCAAAGGAGACCGGTCAACCCTTTTTGATGTTTTTTCAAATCAAATGGGGCTCTCAATCAGACAAAAACTACACCTGCTGTAGACAAATTGAGAACGTAACAGTTTTTGAATAGGCGGGGGGAAGATTAGAGCTTGAAGTGGTCAAGGGGTTGTCCGATGAATATTAGCCAATGAAATGTTATATTTTGTTTGCCCAGGAAAATGTTTTCTAGGTCAGCATGGATCGATAAAGATGTTAGCCTGTTAGTGGCTTTGCTCAACTGCGAATCGCCCGTGTAGTGAAAAACAACTTCCGTTTCACCGCTTACCATTCATCGGGGTTTTGCTAATAAGGGACAAAGTCCAATTGCATCTGGTTTTTTTAGCTTTGATTTTTGTCCCTTGAAAATGGATAAAGTCAACCTCGCTTAAAGTCAACACTTTTTTTCGGTCCCGAGGTGTTGACTTTATCCGGATTCCACTGTATTTTTTTTGCTTGAAAATAACGAAATATAATATTTAAATGATAAAATAGCCCGATTCACTTACTTGAAAACTTTTCTAAAAGCCCTCTAGCTTTGGTGCTGCCTACACCAGGAAAACTTGTAACTGCTTTCAATATACTGGAATCAGGTGGAGAATTCACAGTTTCTTTCAAAAAAGGGTTGGTACCAAGTTTGCTTTCCACAAACACCTGTAAGAGTAAAGTTAACAAGTCAGAGACAGAAAGATCAGGCTTTTACAGTAAATGAAAAATTAATAATTTTACAGTAGGCTTACTGAAAATGACCTCATTAGAATTCTTTAATAAAAAAAAAAAAATTACTGATACTTTTTTAGTCAGTTGATATTTAAAGTAAGAATACTGGTGTTTTTCATTTAAAAGTGCTATTGTGTTCTCTTTGAGAATTAAATATATTCGTACAAAATATAACCACATTATGACAAAATGTAGCGGCACAATAGTCAAATGGTTAGAGCGAAGAACTCCTGATCTATGAGTTCGAATCCGGTGATGACCACGTTGAGCTCGTGGGAAAGACACTTTACATCCCCTCCCTCCAAAGTGCCAATTAAGTACTGGCATTGCTGGGGAAGTAAACTTACGAAAGACAAGTGTCCTGCTCGGAGATTATCTAAAAATCCTTTGTTCCACTTCATGCTACCGAAACTGAGATAAGCTCTGGCTCTGTATGTCTAATATGCCTTGAAGAAACTTCAATTTATAACAAAACTCTTATTAATTTTATATGTAAAGGGGGGCATTCCATAGATTTCTCTATAAATTGAACAATAAGGTACTTATTTTATAAATGAAGCCAAAGATCATTATGATGATGATATAATGTTGCAAATTATGAAAATATGGTGTATTCTGGAATAACGTCCATGCGTTGATTTTCCTTGTCTGTCTTTGACAGGTCCAAGTTTTCAATCTTTTTGTTAATTAATATTGGTGATTCTACCCTAAAAAGCATTATCTCTGGATAGGAAGTTTTTTTTTTCTTTTCTGCGTTTCTCTGATGAAAACAGTTCGCAATTAAGGATGTAATTAATTACATACCATTTGAATTAGAAATCCAGCAGCTTCACTTTGGCTTGCGACTGGAATGAGATCAAGGCCAAGGTCTGAGACACAGAACTGTTGGACATTTCCAAAATACTGAGATGAAGTGGGTGTCTTTTCTGAGATTACGATTCCTCGTACTTTGTTGGCCTTGAAGACGGAAAGAAGGATTTTAAATTTGATTAAATTAATGCAGAAATAAAACAACTGGAATACCCGTGTTTCAAATCTTTCAAATTCATGAAATTTAGAACACATCAATTTCTATTGAAAGAAGACCATTTAAAAATGTAAGTGATTACAAATATAACAAACTGTCTTACCAGTCTTTTGTGTGTGTGTGTGCGTTTTTTTTTGCTCTTTTGAGATCAACTTTATTTAGTTTATACTGTATCAGCAACGAAAGAAAAAATTTAAAATTGCATCATGTATTGTGTTATGAATTTCATATTTTCTTGTTTTCATAGCAGTTCGAGGTCACAATCACTAGTTGTATAGATCTACTACACTGAGAGCAGAAGATCAATAAGTCATATAGAGCTGTGAAATTTTTTTTAATGTATGCATGTACAATGGTCAGAACTGGCAAAGCTATCCCGGGACAGAATGAAGTGGAAATCCTTTGTGTGTGGCCTATACTCTGATAAGGGTGATGGGCAATGATGATGATGATGTACAATGATAAAATAAGATTATAAAGTCATAAATTTCATACATTCCTCCCCCCCTGAAAATTATAAACAAAAAAAAAGGAAGCAATTTGAGGAAATGAAGAGAAGCTCTCTATTTGTTCGTAACAAATGATATAGGCGCCTATATTTTTTTCTTCATGATACAGAATTATAATGTTAAAAGCAATATCTCAAGAGACAGACCCACATAAACCCACCTTCCGTAGTCTAGCAACTCGACGTTTGTAAGAAATTCCTTCCACCATATCAGCCTCTGAGATGTACACAACACCAGTATTGCACGAGGGATGAAAGTCTATTGCACTTGTGGAATTCTCAAAGTGAACAGGAATCGAAGCTGGGATGGTCAATGAAAATTGAAAATCAAGATGAGAAACTCTGTATGTATTTTTGTATTATCAACTAACATGTCTGACATAGACATAGAATCTAGATCTAAATCTACGAGTTATTCATAATAAAAAGTGTCTAACTAAATCTCGCTTCTAGATCTATTTAAAAACCGCATAAAATAAATAATTAAAATTAAATAAATTATAAAGTAAGTATTATTAGATCATCTAGATCTAGATATAGATCTAGAATCTAGATTTTTTATAGTAGACTATAGTCAGCCTTGTCAACCGCAAATTACCTTGTAAATCAGCTATGATACTGCTGTTATTCCACCGGCTGTTGACAACTATATGACCAACTGGAACACGAATCGGTGCAGTTTGAGAAATCATGATATAGATCTATGCCTATATGAATTAACGAATTGATAAACAACTGCAAACAGCAAGCATGTTCAATTTGAAAACAACGGGCTGTGCAAAATGTAAACAATAACAGGAAATAAGAAGAAGAAAGCTTCCGGTAATAACTCTGCAGTAAATAGGGAGCCATTCCAGTCTAAAGACTGTTTAGCAGCAAAATCAAGATCTTTTTACTTAAAGCAAAATTTTTCAACGATATTTGCATTTTTTTCTTTTTCTCGTGTTCTTTTAAATAATTTCAAACGATAGAAAAGGATATTGGAGAAAAATTTCACTTGTCTCCCTTCAAAATGGCGTCGACCGTTATCCATCGACTTGGAAATTTTCATGACCCGGACCAAATTTTGTGTAACTTAACTGCACTGAACGACCAGCGAAATATTTCACAGTTTTGTGATGTTGTGTTGAGAGTCAGTGGTACTCAGATTTTTGCCCATTCCAATGTTTTAGCTGCTGCAAGCCCTTACTTTAGCTCTTTCCTGGGCACTGGCACGGACTGTCCGCGAATGTTTTCACAAAAACATCCCCAAATAATAGAAATCCACATCGATAGCAACGATGGAGATGGTGGTTATGGGGAAGCTGTGAGCAAAGTAGTCGAATTCATGTACACTAGTAAGATAAGTCTGACCACTGCTCTTATTGCACAGATAATTGAAATTGGGAAAATAATGCAAATGGAACGGCTGCTCCAATTTTGTGACATGTTTCAGCGCGGTTTTGATGACAATAGTCCACGTAGTATTGGTACTTCTACCAGCGGCTTACGAGAGGTTGCTGATTTACTGGGATCAAGATCTAAGATTGTCAAAAGAGCTTCTGTTTATACTGAAACAGAAGAATCCATGTTCCAAAAATTAAAGAGTTATGAGGAAGAGCCAGTCAGTTTGGATCCTTTTAAAGACAGTGAACTTGATTCTGCTGCTGTGGTTTTAACATGTTCTAGTATATCACCAAAAATGGAAGAAACAAGAATAAGAGACTTAACATCAAATGTGCCTTTGTCACCATCTTCATCTGATCTCCGTCTAGAAGAGCGTGATTTGCCGCAGCCAGAGTCATCAACAATGCAAGACAAGGAACAGCTATTAGAAGAAACCCCCGAGCCTGCACTTTCTCCTTCTCTCCCTCAACTGTCTTTTGAGACTGTTGAACAAAATGAAGCATCACTTCTTCTTGAAATAGGTAATGTTCGACCATCAGTTAAACAGACAAGTGAAGATGGCATTCCAACCTCTTCTATCACAGACTCAGAAGCTGCCCAGTCTTCAAGGGACCCTAACACTGTCTCAATTGTTTCTCTGCCATCAGCTTTGTCAGTGGGATCAGATTATGTATCTTCAGTAACCGCATCATCGTCATCTGGCAACACGATATTTCCATCGTTACCCTCAACTTCATCTGATTTATCGTCATCTAAAGATCAAGCCACTGTAGTTATCTCAGACTTATCAACAGATGAGGGTCTAAGTAAAGTGAAGACTCTAGCAGATATGCTTAATATAACCGCTGATCACTCATCCACAGAATTAGATTCGTGTCAAATTACAGGTGACTACACTGTTACTGTTGAGGCAGCTACCTTTGGAGAAGGTACTACTAAAGAAAGTGTGAGTCAACTTGATCAACAAAATTCAAAGGATGTGAATCTGGATGACATTTCTGACCTTGTTACATTTGATCCAGTAACTACAGCATTTCTCCATTCCCTTCCCAGCAGCCAAGGTAGAGGAACAAGAAGTAGACCTCGTTTGAGAAAGAGAGGGCGTGGTAGAGGCCGGGGAAGAGGGAGACCAAGAGGACGTCCAAAGAAAGTGTTAGAAGAGTCTGACAGTGAACACGAATTTGAAAAATTAATGGAGAGGTTAGAAAATGGTGATCGTGTTGAAGATGCAGAAGAACCTAGCAAAGTACACTCAAATGAAGCAGGTGCTCAAAGTTCACCAGATACTGAGGCTGTTTCTGAGGAGATATGTGATACTGAAAATAATGTCACTCAGACTGACGTCAAGGAAGAAAGTTTGGCAGAAAAGGTGGAGGATCCTGATTACATACCTGTAAAGAAAGATGCTTTGGACATATTGAAAGACACTGCAGCAGCAACAGCATGGAAAAGTCCACGTGTGAGGTCAAGGCCTTCTCAGTTAAAGAAAGACTATGTATTGCATTCTTTTACAAAGAAAACACGAAGAGAAACAAAAGTATTAAAGTTAAAGCATGAAAGAATGAATAGTATGAGAAGAAGCATAAAACAAAACAGCGAAGATATTATCAACAAAACAACAGGTTTAATGTTTGTGTGTCAGAAATGTGATTTCACTACTCCAGTTTTAAAAGCATACCGGGGACACATGAAAATGCATCCAGAAACAGATCCGCGTTACCAAATCTGCGATAAGTGTGACTTCAAGACAACAAAATCCCGAGAATATACTGCTCACAAGCAAAGTCATATGACACAGGAGCTGATTTGCACTTTCTGTGAGCACCAGTCAGAAACTGAAGAACAATTTTGGGAACACAAATCTAAACATGAAGGAAGTACTCCTTACTTTTGCACAGAATGTGATTCCAGATTTAGAACAAGGACTCAGCTGCTTGCTCATAAACCCAAGCATCAGGTGGAGAAGCCCTATGTGTGTGCAGTTTGCAGTGCAGGATTTAAGTGGAAACACGCCCTAAAAAGTCACATGATCACACACAGTGCCACTAAAGACCACCTATGTGATGTGTGTGGATATGCCACTGCTCACAAATCCCAACTCAAAGCACATAAACTAGTTCATACTGGAGAGACATTCAAATGCTCAATACAGGGATGTCAGTTCGAAGCAACGAAAAGACAGAACCTGAAATATCACATGGTAACTCACACAAATGAAAAACCTCATCAATGTGATATCTGTGGTCAAAGTTTCTCTCTCATCAAGAACATGCGAAGACACATGCTGCTTCACACTGATGCCAGACCATATGCTTGCAAGTTGTGTTCTTTTACAACCACACGTTATGACAAGCTGAAGGAACATAATCATAAACTTCACAATATTGGAGAGGGTCCTGTGTCTAAAAAATTGAAAGCAGAGGAAAAAGTCACTAATGTTGAAAACCTGGATGTTCTGAATGTAAACTCTGAAGTGACATATGTAGCGTCAGAAGGCATAACCATTAATGCTGATGGGACAATTTCTAATGAATCTCTCCGAAAAATTGCCCTGCTGGCAACGTCCAATAGCTTAGAGCCACAAGAGACAACAATAAACATTGCACAAGAGACAAGCGAGGACGGCAGCTCCTTTCCCATTATAGCAACTGTTTATACATGTGAGTAGATAAAAATAATTTGTAAAATGTACCGGTAGTGTGACCGTGTACACATGATGTTAATTTGACTGGGAATTGTTGTAATTGTCATAAAGTTATAATCTTCTACTTGTCGATATATTTCAGTTGATTGTGAAATGCTTGCTTTCGACTCAGTTTAAAAGTCGGAGATCAGAAGTGATCCTTACTCCACCTTTTTCCCTCTGCTGTTTCAGATGAATTTGTGTTAGGAATTAAAAATAGCTTTCAACGTTATATGGAGTTAATGTATGAAAATGCATGATTTATTTATTTATTATTAGTTATAAATGTTTGTTCTTTGTTATTTATATACTCTATACTGATCATAATCTACAAATTTTTGTCATTTTTAGGATTTATAACTAGAATTTAACTTGTTAAAACAGATGCAGATTTTAAAATGAGATGCAAATTGTTTCTAGTTTTCTGTTTTAAAAATATGGATTGGCTGGCAACATCTATACTGACAGATAGCAGCATTTTTTTTCCCATTTATCATTTTCAAAAGTTCATGTGATTTTTGTGTAAACTATGTAAGCATGTAATATTGGCTTTTTTAACTTTGAGTTTCAATGTAACTTTAAAAGCATCATTCATAACCACAGTTTGAACTTTTTAAACACAGAACAATAACTGAAAAAGTCATACTCCGGTAATAAGAAGGCGCCTGTTCATAATATTTTATTCTTCCAAAATTTGTATAATATGTTGCCCTATCTATAACTCCAAGAGATTTGCAGCTTTGACATAAATCTATATGGACATTTTTATTCTACTCTGAGTGTATGGACAATTCTTTGTAAAAGTTCCTTTTTTTTTTATACAAATGGTGGAATTATTTTCTTTTTTAATCTCAAACCTCAAAAGCACTTCTGAATGTTTTGTTTATGACTGTATGTATTGATTGATTCTGAACATTTTGAATTACATTATCTTTTTCCGGTACCGTACTGTATTCTCTACCTTGAATTTTGAGATCCTTTCCCCAGTTTATAGTCTGGTGTTAAGACAAAAAAAAAAAAAATAGTACTTCATGGAATTATAATAAGAACCGTCCAAAAGCAATGAATATCATGGATGTATTGTGTTTTGCATGCAAAAATTAAAACATAATACTCAGTTCACATGACAACCATGTTACTCGCTTGCAGAGATATTTATAAAATGACGGTTAAACCCTTCATGTTAAATTATATATATAGAGATCTATGCTGAATGAGTTGTACAGCACATGGCTTTTAATCTTAACAACACTGCATTAGATGTAACAGTATGTTACACATTTTCAAAAGTATTTTGACTATGTTATAAAAAGAGACACACAGTGCATGGAACAGGTGGAGAGAAGAGGTGCCATATTTATGATAGAAGGCAAGATTTTAAAAAAAAAAGGTCTTCCTTACACTTTATGTAGGCTACGGTACAGTGGATGCTGAGAAAAAGAATTCAGATTGTTATTGATTGGTTAATCATGAGTACATATTTGAGATTGGTCGGTTTGTTTATTTTATGCTTTGTATAGTAAGCCCTCTTTGTGCCATATATGGTTGGAGAATGTTTGCACGCTGAGCATTTTGACCTCTCACTTTAAAAGGTCACGGTCAACGCGACCTAAAGTGGAAACTTACCTGTATGATTGATATAATGTTCATCCCTTCCCTTAGGTTAGGTTTGACTGTAGTTACTTACATTTTTATATAACTTGCCTTTTCATTCAATAGCAACACCTTTACATCTGTACAATCTCCAGCCCAGAAACACTTTAACCCTTACCGTACACTGGGGATCAAAACTACCCCATAGGTCGTTTTTTAAAATGCTTACAGTGGAACTTCCTTTTTTTTTTATAATTTTCAGTAGACCTATTCCTCAAAAAATTCATTTTTACAAACTTCTTTGCTAAATTTATTCTATTGAACAGTAGTCATTACTTTACAACCCCTCACACTAATTTCTCCACGCTGAGAGGGATCACAACGTTGCCCCCAGTACGGATTTATAAGCATTACAGGATGTTGTGCTATGACAAACATGGGGTCACTATTATTCATTGTCACCCTGTTTGTACGGATGAGCATTGATTAGTAGACTACATTGTACATGAAACATGGAGGTACACTGACATCGCCGAAGTACGGACACAATATAAAATACGGCGTATGAATAGGGTTAAATGCAATTTTTGTCTTCAGATTTTTATTTATTTATTTATTTTATTTTTTAATCAGAATTGTTTTTATTCAATTAACATGCAATAAAAACTGTAAGATGAAATTATTTTTAAACAAGATTTCTGTCATGCATTAGAATGGGTCTTGGAAGCTACAGCAAAAACCAGTCCCTTTTTTCCCATTTACTGATAATGTGTCCTGAACAAAAAAAATGTATTACGGTATAATTATAACATGAATACACATGCTTAGAGATAAGGTCGTTTTCAAGTTATGAGTATGAACATATGTATCACCAATGTCATTTAGCGCCCTGGACCAGGAGTCCATCCTTCCATACTTTATTGAATGTCTTTTTCATACAAGGGTGCCTTTCTGCTCTTGGAATCGGCCCTCTGTTTCCTGTAAGAGATAGGTTATTTGATTTTCTGTGCTGTGACATTTCTGAAACCTGCTCCAACTCAACATTGAGCATTCAATGGCTGATAATCACTGATAATATTATTATTTCTAGGCATTTGCCCATGCAGCTTTTGAGGCCGATGGGTCTATAGCTGGATGGCATATTTTAGTCTTTGCCTTTCATGGGAATTTGGATCTTTGAGGCTTCCCGCAATACATGTAACTGTGGCATATTACGAGTTTCCCAGCAGCTGCACCATTTTCCCACTGATTTGTCAGCAAGGAAGTTTGCTTTGACCAGTGATAATCTTCCCTTCCTTTTTTTTGGGGGGGGGGAGGGGGGGGGGGGGGGGGTTGACAACCCAATTTCCAAAA
>JBDFRD010109265.1:0-13183 GCA_039654405.1 Bullina lineata
ATTCATTATTTTATTTGACTTATTAGAGCAAATTCTAGTAGGCCCATTTAACGAGGTCACCTTTTGAGAATGGGTCATATGTATAATTAATTCATTTTTCACAGTACAATTACAACAGAAAATCTTACCAGAACTTCTTCACAGTTCACTTCACCAACCACGCTCGCTACTTCTCCAAAGTTTGCAGCACAGGTCTGAAGAAAAAAGGAAGCAGTCATTAAACTGAAAGAAAGAGCAACTGCCTGAAATGCTTCATCAAATTTTGACATTTAATTTTACATATATGTAATTTAACAATTTGTACAACAGTGAAAATTGAACCACAGATCATTTGAAATGCTTTTGTAGATTTGTGCAGGAAACAAACAAAAATCTTTAAAAGGAAGATTTCACACAAAATTGCAGGACTTTTGGCATTTTCATCTTCTGAAAACGAAGCATGAATTTACATTTGTGTATGTTGCGAGGCATCACAATTTTATTTTCAATTAAAGACAAGTCTGAAGAGCATTTATCATGTTCCTTTCCATATTTTGTGGCTGTAGCTATGCCTATTCCGGCCCTTTCTTTTTTCTGACAAACCATAACACGAGATACAACAAAAGACTATGGTTTATAATGAGCATTTTTGCTGGCCTTGAAACGACAATCACTTGTTACCGTGGGTTTATTAAATTTACTTCTGAATTAGCAAAGTTTCACTTCCTGGCTAAAGATTGCTTTTTTCCACAATTTTCTCTACATCTAAAACATTAACTCACCTCAAAAGGTGGTGACAAGTTTCATTCTACGCCTCATTTTCAAAAGTGTTTTTTAATTCTTACAGAAACTACCATGTATTGTTCTTTGAATCATGAAATATACAAAAAATGTACATGTATTAGAAACACTGTTTGGTGTGAGGGTTACAATATTGATCCAAATATGGCAAGTGGTCAGCACATGTACGTTATTGGTGAGAAAGTAGCCTCGTCAAAATCCAGTGTCCAGTACCATAAATGGTTAGGGTGAACGATTAATTAACATAGGTCGCCTTCACTTCGGGAAATCTTTCCATTGTTCCTAAAATGTATACAAAACTATTTTTAGAAGCCTTTACTTTGTCATTGTTATGTTCAAGTGTCATTGTGATTTGATCAAATTTGTATTGGGTTTCCTAAAAGTAAAATGTGTAACATTGATAAATTCACTTCTGTCCCAATGTACTTTATTTCCTTATTATCTTTTGTTGTTAATAGTATAACACGCACTTGTACATTATAACATACAAATTGAAAAATGTTTTAGCCTTCCTGCAAACAATTTTTAGAATTCGAATCGACTTTTATTATAACAGGCACGTCACAAAAAGGAGGAAATGCAGAGTTAAGTTTTTCTTTTTTGCTTGAAGTACCGTAATTAAATTAGAAACAAAAATAACCGGTCCAGACACAGAATATAAAAAATAAGATAAGGTAATGACACACATTGAAAATGAAAGATTTTATACATAAGTGAGGTCTCCAATCAGTACAGAAAAAAAAAAAGTGCATGCATGCTGTGATGATACTTAAGATTCCTCCCATCTCCGTGTCATAATATGACAATCTGACTTAGTCAGTGTCAGCTTCAGTCTTATCAATAAATGTAACTGAACAATTAGTTGTTAAAACACTTTAGGACAAAACTCTCAGTAATTGTGATATGAAAGACTATCAAATCATTATACTAAAAAGAATAAGGAAAATATTTAAAAGACATTATTATTATATTATTGCATATTATTTTCATCTCTGCCCCTTTTCCTGCTTGATGAATATACAGAAATGATAATCTTTGAAAGGCATTAGGAGGCGCCATGAACTGCAATAAACAGACAATCTGAAGACAAAAACTAATAGCGTCATTCACCATATCTGTGGTAAGTATTAAAAGTAAAATTTTACTGTGTGAATTGATGCCACAGTGTAGTGGATTATATCGAGGAAACCAAATTGACAGTCCACCCTTGAAAGAGTTGTGAATCTTAAGTCTTCGGGACCAAGTGGCAATTGCAATCCAAAAGTATCCATTGTACTTGTTTGACGTTTTCAGATAAGCTTATCTAAACAGTGACTTGAAATTTTGAATTCTTAAAATAAAAACACTCACTTTTAATTAGTACTCTTGTTGGAGATCAGCACCTTGCATTTCCTCTAATTACACCTACTTATCCCCTTAGTAGTGAGACAACGATTAAACACATTTTGCTTGATTTTTAATCATTATCCCTACAGCCTTTGTTGTGCTA
This sequence comes from Bullina lineata, assembly GCA_039654405.1. NCBI lineage: Eukaryota > Metazoa > Mollusca > Gastropoda > Bullinidae > Bullina > Bullina lineata. The sequence goes on from JBDFRD010109265.1 coordinate 2,270, forward strand.
ATTCAATCCATCCATCTTCCTATTGCCTTGAGTTTGGACATAACATTGTCTTTTCCTCCAACCATCAACCCTCCCTACTCTTTTTCTTCCCTTGGGTACTCTCACACTAAAAACGTGAAAACAAACACCTAATTTGAGCGGCAATAGCTCTTTTTCTCAAGAGCAACTTGTACAGCAGCCCCCACTTCCTCTGCACCTACACATCCCCTTGAGTGCTGACATGGTGCCGTGTCTGGTCTGTCACTCCTATTCCGCCCTCCCACATTTTCTTAGCGCTGATCAGGGCTACTCTTTCTTACATGTGGTTATTTTCTTCGTTTGTATGTCTATTTACTTCAACTGAAGTTGTAAGATAAGAAATAGTCTAACATTAGGCCCGACACCTAAAGAAAGTAAAAAATCAGGACTTTCGAAATTCCATCACAATTTTCTTGTTCAAGGGTGAATATGACAATTTTCAACGTTGTCCTTTGTGAACAAGTGCTTTATTTTGTACCCATTTAGCCAATGTGGATCATTTGATTCAATTCAGCGGAAATCAGCTGAGCAATGAAACAAATCAGGAGTATACTATTGTGCACCTATAACAAAGTTATCGATGTGGCTGCCAGCGTTATTTCTGTGATGAACACTTACTTGTTCCTTTTTGCTTGCTAGTATGTTACTTGTGGCAGATCTATAACAAGTAGATTCCGAATGCATCGGTTCTAAAACTGTTTCATTCACTTATTGAAGTATTTAAAAATTCGGAAACTTTCAATGACTAAATAACATGCATCGGGTCCAACAACAAAAATGTCTAAACCTACACGCATAACTGGTAGTCAGGTTTTAACCCCCAAAATAGTGTTTAAAGTTCTTTTACATAATCATTTGCTTAATCATAAGTACAGACTAAAGTATGGTTATTTAATATTTTGATCAGACAATTTCTGACATTGAAGTCAAAATTGAAAAGTCAGAAAAAGGTGCTTATGACAAAGCCTGTAACATACCAATTACATATTTTATACAAACCTCACATCCAAAAGGAAACAGAAATATTAACAAAATCAATGTTATTTAAAAAAATTTTTTTTTTATAAAATGGAGTTGAATCAAAGAGAATTTTATGTGCATGAAACAGGCATGAAACGCCCATGAAAAGTGACGAGTTTCAAAGAAAAATCTCAATGTTCCATCATAGGTGTTCTAGTAAGCTGATTTTATTTCAGCTATTTCTTCACTGAATTGAATAGGCTTCACATTGATTTTAAAAAGAAGCATGGCAGTGTACACAGATACAAGAAAATCTGATTTTAAAAGAACACCATTGGGTGTCACGGCCATTTAAGGCGTGTTCATAAGAAAAATTATTCCACTATTTGCCTACAACACCACTTCAGTTTTATTAAAACTTGCTTTTGCTACTTCAAAATGACTTGACTCGTATGTGACAAAAGAATAAATCTATAAGGCCAAAAAAAAAAGTGTAATTACGGTAACCCGACCGACCCTAGACTCCCCCTCCCCCGTCTGTTAAAAAAAAAACACCTAAACATCGTGTCTGCTTGCGTCGTCGAACAGACAACAGACATTTCTGGTAAATGTCTGGCACCGAGAGAGAGAGAGAGAGAGAGACCCATGTTACTCTAATTACACATGGGGGGGGGGGGGCGCGCGGCGGCGGCGCGGTAAGCATTAGTTTGTTATAAAAACAAGTGGAAGATGTTCAGAGACAAGTCATTCTCAAAATGTCGGCACACTACTGTACCTTACCAATTTGTTTTTTTTAAAACAACGTACATAAATCTGTCTTGGTGTTTTGTGCTCATATGTACCCCCTGTATCTCCACAGGCACAATCAAATAAAATCTCCTTGTTCTCTTTGTATAATCCTTGCACAAAGGTTGTTTTGTCTCAAATTTGGCCGATAAAAAACCATCACAGAAAAAAGGGCCTTACTTTCATCACATTAAAATGTCTATACAACTCCACGGGTAGTTGTTTTGGTTTATTTTTAAAAATTTGTAAGCGTAGCTGAATAAAACACCCATAGTTTGTTATTATACCTGTCGGATAAAGCAAATGCCATGGTCAGACGTGATGCTGTCAGAAAACGCATCTTCCAATTTCCACGCGATATTTTTCATTTCCCATAACAAGAATTATAAAATTTATCATTTTAACTCAAACATATTTCAAGCATATTCATAGTCTTTTCAAACATTCCTTAATGGAAAAGAATCGATGTTTAGCGGAAATAACGTGCCACATGGGTAACCACCCCGTTAATCACATCATGGGCGACCAAATCGGTTTTTAACGGATGTTTAACTCTCGTTAACATGGAAAACATTTCACTGCACGGACACACTTCACAGAAAAACAGCTGTTCCGGAGGAAAAGATGGCCGACAGGCAAGTGATTGAGCTACAAACTCTGTCAGTAATCAAATATAGACCATCACATCCGACAAGGATATGAAGCACTGCAGAAGTTTTGAAATAAGCTTGACAAAGTATGCTATACACATTTGTAGCCCAAATTCCAACGAAAGGGACCACTCAAAGTAGAGAATATTCAGGTATTTCAATGCTCTTATTTACAAACAAGGTTTAAGATTAAACTGATCTTACCTTCCGTACATGAAACAGGGGATCTGTACACAGTTCACTGAAGCGAGGCAGAAACTGACGTTCAGTTATGTCTTTTCCCAAAAGTGGGGCCATTTTGCTCATCAACTGGTTTAAAAAAAAAATTTAATTAAAGAATCAGCAAGCAACTCGGTTTCTGATTCTTGTAAGTAGCCAGTCAGAACATTGGTACCAAGTAATTTTACAGTTCAGTAAAAGGCAATTAAGTGTAGACAAAAAAAAATTCGGACTGCAAACCTAACAAGTTATAACCATGTACGGGAAAAAACTAAGACCTGACACTAGCACAGTTGTCTATATTCCAGATTCATTAAATTGGAAAAGCACAGCATTCTATTGGATTTTTATGATAACTTTGGTACCGGATTTTTATGTTTTCAGCAACTTAATTTAAGGTATGCAGAAGTTTTAATTTTTTTTTCTCAAATTGGTAGCAAACCAGGTTACTTCTTGAAACAGGCTTTCACTTTAGCATTGAGTAGTGTTAACAAGCAAAAACTGCCTGTGTTGAAAACCAGTCGGTGAATTAATTATAACAAAAAACACTCACTAAAATAATTAAGTCGCCAACTCAATCTGACAAAGAACCAACCTTTAAGAACAAAAACACCATTGATCCTCTATCAAAAAATGTGAAACTGGTGTAATAGCCACACATGCTGACAACAAGCATTGATATCTTTATCCTAGCCAGACAACATTTGGCTACAGTTAAAGAGATGATAATCTTAGTTCTCTCACTTGAACACGACAAAACCACCTTTACCAGAAGCAAAATGGATGTTTGAATGTGTATACACAGCACTGACCCTCTATAAATATACACATACTGTCAACTTTCCAATTTAAACTATCTGACAAAGCTGACCACAATACATTACCTACTAGCAATTGGTAGGGTCCTTATTCCACACTTCACTAATAACCGGGTGTATGACACTGAAGAACAATTAAAATACACTGGGCACCACACTATCCAAGATAATTACACTATCAACTTGAAGTGAATGGATTTTGTCCATGCAATAGAATCTATCATATTGAACCCTAAGGATGGCAATTGTAGCAGTTATGTTGATCAGCCATGTGACATTGTCAACAGAAAGGTGAAACAATTTCAGCTCCCTTCAAACATGTTACAACTAATTCACTAGACCATCATACATTTCTAGAACAGTCGCCAAATAATTTTGAACTGAGAATATGATGCAAAATATATTTCCTTTATCAAGTCTTGAGAAAACCTGAATTTTTTAATTCAGTGTTTCCATTCACTTGACAAAATCATGACCATCATGTGAGCTGCACAAAACCGTTACATCTTTCAGTGAGGAAGTCCTTTTTGATCATTTTGAATTTTCTGTCCACAACATAGTAAATAGTTACCGTAAATTTTATGAACATTTTCTGGCATGTGAAAACCCATGTCAAACCATGACTAAAACTGCCTCTTTGGCATAATTAAAATTAACCAACCCATTTTCAGGACTAGGTCTGATTGTAGTAACTATACAAGTCTATCCTAAGTATTGTTAATTGTATTGTATATTTCACTGCTAAACAAATAGGAAAATCAATGACTGTTAAATTCTTTCAGTAAAGAGAGACGGAACAAAAATGTGAAGAGGAAAAGGTGGGGCTTTCTCTAAAAGAAGGCATCCTTGGTCTTGAAATTACTTGGGACTGGAGTGCCTGCTGCACTTTTAAGTATTGATTTAAATCTCGCCATCTTAATGACATTCCAATTTTATTTAAATGTTCCTTTCACATTAAAAAAAAAAAGTACACATAAACCCATCCAAAAATGAAAACTTCAGGCCCCACAAAAAAGGAAGTTTTACACACAATAATTTCAAACAAAATAAATAGGCTAACTTTTACTGTAGACTATACTATAGTAGTTTTTAAAAAAATGCCTTTTACTTGGGACAACCAAACTTGCCGTCTTTAAAAGAACCAGGTTTGTTTTTCACAATTCAACTAGAAATGGGACAAGATTTCCAATTCAAAAATATTCCTAAAGCACTTTGAAGCAGTAGTCATTCCCATGGATTCGTCAAGAAGACTTCACCAAAATTGTATAAAAGTTAATTTATGTTTTCAAAAAGCATAAACTCTAAAGATAATTAACTGAGCTTATTTCCATTGCACAATGTGTACACACAGAATGCACTTCATTCACTTTGATGGTATTTAAAATGGGTCTCAAGAAATTTGAAAGTCCCACTTAGACTGGTCTAAAAGAAAAGCCACAGAATATTATTCAAACATTGGAATCATACAATTAAGCAAAAGGTGGGGCTATGTAAAACTGTAAAGAGTGAAAAGATGAAGCTTTCAGAATCAAACAAAAAAAATTCAAGACAAAAACCACAGGAAATTATTATTACCAAGCATGAAAAGATGCCCATTTCAAAAGGTATTTCTTAAATCCACAAGTTTTTATTACTGACAATAGTAATGCTCAAAACAGGCCTATTGAGTGAAAAGTATTCCAGCAAGCCACCTCTATCCTTATGACTCGTGTTAGAGGGTTAACTTTTTATCATTACAATATCAACACTGAAAGTTGGATAACAAGCAGATATCCTTGGTAAATGAAAAGCACTTGAGGAAGCTTTATAAAAGTCAAGCCTAAAGGGCTGACTTATCCTGTAATGCTAACAATGTCAAATACCGACTTACTAGTATTTTCATCTTCAAAGAATGCAGAATTAAACCAATAAAAATCCATTTGCAAATGTAATGAAATGAGACGTTAGTGTCAGTCAAAGTAAAGGGGATGGCTCACTTCCCCTGCAGCTTTTCGGTATCCCTGTCATCAAAGCTGGCTGTGATATGTGCATCAATTTACCACATCACAACCGCCTTGATGTCAGGGTAGCCCCGCCTGTTTATAGCATGTCAGGCTCAAGCATAAATCTCTGCCAGGAGTCCATCCCCTTTCAAATTCACAGGAAAACAGAATGGCCACATTGTAACTGAGGAGTAGGCCTCAAGGCCAAGCTCATCAAAGCTGACTGTGATATGATTCACATATGACACACCACAATCACTCTGATGCCTTGGGCAAGAGATATCTTGAATGCTTAACAGTATAGTATATTTTCACATTAGTTAATATAATTTTTTTTTTAATTTAGAATGTTCAGGTAAACATTTAATGAATGGAAATCCAGAACCTTAAACAGTTCCATTGATTTTCAGAGTTGAATACAACTGGAAACATTTGAGATGTGCCATGAACACATCAGCTCTCCAGCTCATCAAAGCTGGCTGTGATATGTTTGACAATTTCAAATCACAACCACTTTGATGTGCCATAAAACTGAGATCTTTCCTTCAGACAATACTTGGGACCATGAACAGCAATGCCCACTCTACTGATCCAAGCAGGCTGTGATATGGTTAGGGCTTTAGACACATCCCAACCACCTGGTCAGCAGAGGAAGCACACAACCCAGGCAAATCCATCTTGGGAAACATTTTTCTTCACCAATACCACACTACCAGCAGAGTAACTGAAGTAATTGCAATAAAAATGATTTAATCATGCTTTTTCTTGCAGTGCAAAATTTCAGGAAGTGCAGAAAGAAGGGATGGAAAAATTAGTGGAAACCAGGCTATATTTTCAGAACAACGCTCATCAAAGCTGGCTGTGATAGGTTATGCTGACACTATAACATCCAGCATTGATGCAGTCGGCCTGACAAATCCTGTATCCTTTTCTTTACCAAGATCCATTCCAAAAAAAATAGAAAGTGGAATAAAAAGGAAACCTGTCCACTTGGAATATGTCGACTTTCGCTGCTTGACGCAAAAGACAGAGTAGTAAGGTGATTTGATCAACATCTCACTACCCATGTCTTTCACACCACACAGCCCAGCATTCACAAGGACTCTCAGAAAAAGTACACCAAACCCAATTGATTTGACAAATCTGAAATTTGAAGGAACTTACAGCTGCAGCCTCAGAGCGATAATCATCCATACTCTCTGGCGAGGCTAGTTCAAGGATGACATGCACCACTTGCTTTTCAGTGTCTCCTTTCTCTACCAGCTCCTGCTCCAGTAATACCAGAAGAGCAGCCTGGCTAGTCTTGCGCACCTGCAGAAATAAATTGGTTTTTTTTTTCTTTTCAAAACAATTGATCCTATTGCTTTGTTTCTGATTTCAAGTTCTGACAGACATGAAATTACAAATGGAATGAATAGAAGACAAAACTGCAGACAACAAATAGTTCCATGAAGAGTTTAGTAGAGGATCAGTACGTCTCTAATATTTACCTGACTGTTGGAATCATTCAGGTATCTGACCACCATTGGCAAAATGTACTGAGGCACAGCATTGGTGAATGCCTGGTTGTTCTCTTGACAATACACAGCAATGTGTGGCACTTGTTCCATCAGCTCGGATCGCACTGAAGGTTCTGAAATGAATTTTACATCATATAATATGATGGAGATACTGCCATGTTCACTTGGTAGATAATCTGGAAAATATTCAAAGTATGCTTCAATGACCTGATGAGGAAAACAATTGCCAATAGGCATTCTCAGCCCTTGCGTTTTGAAGTAGTAAGCTCATCTAAGATCAACTTTTGCAGCAATCCTCTTATAGAGGCCTAGGTTGGAATAAAAAAAAACCACTAGCCTACCTGGGTCCTCAGAAAGCTTAGCCATTGCATCAAGTACAGCAACACAGTTATCATTTGTTTCATAAACAGCACGCAGAGTGTCCAGTAGGCCTCTTGCAAGCATTTGCCTGAAAAAGTAAAAAACCTTGAATCATTCATATTTAAATATGAATTGTTCATTTTTTTCCCTCTTAGGCCTATTGTTTCAAGACTAAACACTTGAAATAGAAAACAAACTGAAGCCAAAATCTAAAATGCTGGCCAGCAATGGGAAAAAAAAACCAACACCAGTCTATATATAGATCTATGTAATAGGCATAATGACAGATCTACAACCATCTTGATTAGATCTAAATCTTAGATCCATTAAATGGATGGACTCAGTAATTCAAAAAGAAAATACCTGTTAAAAATATTATCACTATCCAAATATTTCTCCAGTCTTTGAAGAGGTGTGAGGTCTTCCACTTCTCCCAAGCCATCATCAAAGCCAAACGCTGGAAAATGGCAGATCAAATATTTAGTAATGAATGTTATGACAGAATAGCCTATGTTCAAACAGACCTAGAATCTAGATCTACAGCATCTCTAGATATATTTTATATTATAGATTAGATCCAAGTGAAAATGGAAAATACGAAAATACAGTAGAAAAAACCTTGCCGGGAATACAAGTAAAGGGTACAAAATCGATAAGAAGTCTTGCTGATAGGCTACTCATAATTGAACAATTGAGTAACCAAGATTCAATCAAGACCTGGATCAATCCTCTGGAATCAATTTGAAAAAAAAAAAAGGAAGAATCCATTAGAATCTCTAGAGTGAATTTGATTTGGATTCAAGTCATCTGTCTACTTTATATAAAAGGCTTCTAGATCTAGATCTAGACTACATCCAGTCAGCAGTGGCGATACTTGGGTTTTGAATCAAATAAATGCAGCCAATAGATCTAGAAAGCAGATCTTGGTCTATTCATGTTAAATTAAGAACTGAGTTGTGTACCAATAATCACTCTTGCTGCTGAGAACTAATATGAAAAGTGATCACCAAATATAAAGAAAAAAAAACGGACGAGTTCTCACTTTTGGCGCCATGATCCCCTCGTGTGGTGAACTGAATTCTCCGGCTTCTCCAAAAACTGACCCAGAAAATGTCTACACTCACACGAAATGACTCACCCGTGACTCAAAATGATGAGAATGGCATCTGCGTACTCAGGTTTATATTGACAATTAATGTACTTCCCACGTGAAACAGTATTTTCAATATCAAAGGTGTGTAACATAAACACATCCTCTACCCACGCGCGATGACCACAGTGTGCTGCTCGAAACTGAAGTAATGGCGGGAAAAATGTTAAGCGGGCCAAGTTGAAAAGGTCACGGAAGCCTTTGGTCACATGACCTCGCCCCACCATGAAATCGTCTCAGGCTCCATAGAAATATTCCATCGAAATTATTTACACGGCAATATCATTCAAACAATTTCATTAGTATGTTTATACATTACACAAATTGCTACAACAATCAATGGCAAATTCTTCTTACATGTGATTTAATGGATGCAGGCGATCGAAGACAAAACAACATGGACGGCGCGAAAGGGCATGACGCTCCCTGTCTGGCGAGCACATTTTCTCTCATCGTGAGGGGACGCTACCAATCACATACATTTTACGATATAGTCGAGCAATTACACTTACCGTCTTCTGCATTTTCATCCGAATCATCTTGATAAAATTCAAGATCTGAAAAATAAATGAGAAAAAATGTCAATTTGGCGCAAAAGTTTAAATTTTTATGAAACAAAGTAAATGATGTGAGGTGGACTCACCCGCCATGTTGGAAAAGACCACGAGGTGTGTGTAAAGCATTTTGATTGGTTGGTTTGACGCCAATATTGGATGACGATTGGTCCGTGTCGGTTTGTTTTTCTGAAGCCTACGGAAACTACCGAGAATAGAACGAAAATGGCCGATGACTCATTTTGATACGATGCTTGCGTAAAATTCATTGTACGGAATTTCGTGAATGAATCGGGATTTTGGACGAAACGACACTATCCAAGTGAACGAGTCCAATGCTGAGATACTTATCTTCGGTTACAAACTAAGTTGTTACTACCTAACTGCTTCAGTGGCGATAAATTTACGCTTTTTTCTTGACTTTCTTTGTCTGGTGCTGGTCCGAGCGACACAAAGAAAGCTCGATGAGTCGATCAGCTGGGTCCCCGTGCTCCCTTGGTGTTTGCCCCCGTTTTCTCGTGGACAAAGAGAATTTGATGAAAGGATCGAGGGGAACGGCAGTGTTACCACACCTCCAAATGACAATGAATCGTAGCATTAGGCCTAGGCCTACCTTGGTTAAAACGTAGATTTTATTATATCTAAGATCCTGTATGGTATGAAAGAAGAATGTTTAAAAAATCTGTTCTCAATTATTTCATTTAATCAGAGGCCTGGTAAATGGAATAGAAACAAGACAAATTTTGTATTAAGACTGGACGTGACTAAATCCAGTGATACATACACATGTACTAAGTTTAGTTTATAATCAGCCTTATGGGTGCATCAATGTGGTTTTATTAAAACTAATCTTTTGTGAAGCTTTTATCTCAGATCAATCTACGCCAGTGTTTCGTGTCCCTTTGCGAAATTTTTTTTCTTTTTCTTTTTTTAGTCTGAGCGAGGGGTTTCCTCTCTAACCCCCATTCTAAACGGCTGCTGAGATCGAACAAAAGATAGTTTTGGTTGTGTTGTGGAGGGGCCGTCTTTTAGAAGGCTAGCTTTCGCTTTCCTCTCTCCTGATTCTGCCAGACTTTCGTTATCCTGAACAGGCGTTGGCCAGATCTAATCTGATTTGGGAGTTTTAAAATTGTTTGTAGAAATATAGATCTAGCGCTCTGGTTGGTACATGTATGAACAATAAGGACCAAAATTCCAGATAGCCCAACACTAACAGTAAAACAGGCAGGAAAGATGGCTTTCAAGTGGGCCTACGGAGACGGAGCACATTCTAAATACAAAAGCACGGTTATCAGAAGGCGTAAATCCTTAACAAACAATCTGCCACAAAGCTGTGTTCCCACACATTTGCAAGAATAATTGTTAATGGGTAGAAATAATTTTCCCCGTAATATTTTTCTTTAATAACATAAGCCCAATTTCCAGGTCTCAATTTAGGCCTACATAAATACATGTCAGTGTGTTTATGTGGTGAGTGGGCGAGAGATACATTATGTATTGTCAGTTGTCGCCGATGAACTATTACTATAATGTTCCATATTTTGCGCTTGTGTTCTTGCTTGTTCCCATTGCTTGGGATGAGATTTCAAATGTGTGTTGCTTTGCAGACCTTTTTGCACAAACACGCATTACATAATGTATATTATTTCTGAAGCGTTTCGTGAGATATGGTAATGTGTCTTTACTTTATCCGATTTCAATTCGATTTAATATTCTACTTTTTATTATTATTGCTATGTCAACCAGCCGTAGGGTCTACTCCCTCGCACAAACATGTGTGGGCTCCGTTCTTCCGAGATAAAAGTTTAGGTTTACGGTACTTTAGAATCCAATAAAAGAACATAGACGGGTTCTCTAATGTTACAAAACACTTTATTCACAAAGAAACACAACAACC
>JBDFRD010109376.1:0-13182 GCA_039654405.1 Bullina lineata
AAAAATAATATATGAGGGTGTGTCTGGACATTTTGGGTGTTTGGGGGTCATGTCATATTATCTTGATGGAAATTTGGATGGAGATATCGGGAGGTTTTGCGTGGTTTCGGGAGGTTTTTTGCGTGGTTTCAGGAGGTTTCGGTTGTTTTAGGAAGGTTTCGGTTGGTTTCGGGAGATTCCGGTATAAACAAGTACCATTTCTCAAGTTAATATTTTTGTATGTAAAGCTAGACTCATGACTGGATACCATGATGATATGTTAATTTCAAATCATTTGATTCATCTTAACCAGAGATTTTGCAGGTATATTTCTTTTGGTATCACATTACATTTGGTCATGAGTCCATGTCTGTTTGTTGCAGAGTGCTGCATAAGCAAGAACATGCCTGAGATATGCTACAATGAATGCGAGTACAGTGCAGATATGACTCTTCGTTTCCGCCCAATCATTGAAACATGTTATGCTTACATCGGAAGTGTGTTGGCATGTGCTGCTGGTAAGATTCCCAACTATTGTCAGTGAGATTGCATGTGTGAAAAGTGAGATTGTGTGCATGAAAAGTGAGATTGTGTGTGTGAAAAGTGAGATTGTGTGTGTGAAAAGTGAGGTTGTGTACGTGAAAAATGAGATAGTGTGTGTGAAAAGTGAGATTGTGGGTGTGAAAAGTGAGATTGTGTGTGTGGAAAGTGAGATTGTGTACAATGTACATGAAAAATGAGATTGTGTGTGTGGAAAGTGAGATTGTGTACATGAAAAATGAGATTGTGTGTGTGAAAAGTGAGATTGTATGTGGATTATTGGTTATTCAATCCTGTAAAAGTTAACCTGTGCCATGCTTATGTGAGTGGCTGCTACAACGTTGTAGTTAGAAATCCTCATCAGATCACTAGGTGAGAGTTACTAGTTGCACTGAAATGTTGGGTCATCAGTCTGGGCCGGGGGAATAGCCTTTACCCTGGTTTGGTTTGGATGGCATGGTAGTTGAATGGTTAGAACTCCTAATTCAAGGGTCCAGGGTTCGAATCCAGGAGGAGACTGAGTTGTGTCCCTGGTAAAGACACTTTACACCATTTTTCCTGTTTCCCCACCCAGGTGTGAATTTGGTCCCGGCATATTCTGCTGGGGAAGTAAACCTACGGCAGACTAGCGTCCCGTCTAGGAGATGATGTAAAAATCGTCTGTTCGCTTCACCTTACTGAAAGCAGGATAAGCTCTGGCTCTATGGGCCTCATGGCCATGAAGGAACTTACTGGTTTGGTCTTGTGCCCTGTGAGATGTGCCAGGCTTAAGGATTAAGTAATATTAGCAGAGCAGCTGTTGATTTGGGGGAGCAATTGCATTTTGTTCTGGGAAGATAAAAATCTTGCCAATTTCTTGCCTCCAGCTCTTCTAATCTTTTATATTTTTTTATTTGTGTCTTTTTTTTTGTAGATGGGAGAAACCACGAAACTTGCTGCAAAAGGCAAGAAGTTTCAACGTTATGTCTTGAACTGTGTCAGCACACAACGGACGGTCCACTAGATTCTAAGTATCTGGAATGTATGGCCGACACAGGAAAGGCCGTGATGTGCTTTAAAGAAGGAATCGGTGAGTTGAATCCAGTAAAAAATTAAGCAGGTTATGTTGTATTTTTGCATTTGCTTTCAGTGTGAATAAGTCATTTTAGGCACGTCAGGTTCGTAGTAATTATGAAAATAATATTTGGGCCCTAAAGTAGTATCTGCATCTGCAACAGTAGCAGAAGGAATACTCTTACTATAGGCCGTCTTTTCTAACAGTAGCACACTTGAAGAATAGGTTATTCTTCAGGTCTTGATTGGGGATCAAGCGTGCCATCACCTGAATTGATCATCATTTTGTGAATGGGGAAATAAAATGAAGTTTATATTCGACAATAACAATGGCCTGTATTCTTTTGTATTATGAATGCAAAAAGTAAAGGTTGCGGGGGAGCTGAACAATGAAATGGAAATCATAAGTAAAAAGAGCTATCCTGAAGAAAACAAGGATAAAACCAAGGTATCGACGATTTATGTCTTCGAAGGGAACAAATAAAAACAACAAAAAACAGTCACACAAAAGGAGAAGAGAAGAAAAAACTTAGCTTCATGCCCAGACTTGGAAGGTGAGAAAAGGAAGGGGAATTGCTTTGGGGATTGAAACCAAGACTCAGATTCTATCTCAAACTTTATTGATTGTAGTACTTACATTGCCTCAGCTCTGGATAGAGTTGGGTAGTGCTACAGGACGGATTTAGGTGACGCGGTGGACAAATGGTCAGAGCGTTGAACTCCTAATCCAAGGGTCCAGGGTTCGAATCCTGGAGGTGACCGTGTTGTGTCCTTAGGAAAGACACTTTACACCGTGTTTCCTCTCCCCACCCAGATGCAAATTGGGTACCGGAATATTCTGCTGGGGAAGTAAACCTCCGACAGACTAGCGTTGTGTCTAGGAGATGAAGTAAAAATCATCCGTTCTACTTCACGCTACTGAAACCGGGATAAGCTCCGGCTCTATGGTCCTCATGGCCTTAAACGAACTTACTTACAGGACGGATTTGTTGATCCAGAGTGACTGCTTGCGCCTCTACACTTTGATCCACTCCTCTGTGTTGTCTAATCATTTCTTCTTTTTTTTTGCCTACCTCTGCATGACTTCCCTTGTTACTACATTATTAAAGGCTCACAGCATGTACCATTTAATTTCCATTTGTCGACATAATAATGAGTGTTCACTTTGTCTCTACGTTCACTACAACATTGTTGACTTTTTATTGGTGTTGATTCCAGTGGATTTGCCCAGGCATCCTGATGTGTATGTGAGTGAAGTGACAAAGACTTCAATTACTCTGGAATGGGAACACCCAAACACGAGTGGAATTATCTCTCAATACGATGTTTCATATGGCGTGACTGGAACACAATTGACAACGGTGAGTGGCTTGGGCATAATCATGTATTGAAATGAGCTGAATTGATTAGGTAGGCCCAGGAGAAGTACCCTGATTTAAGAAATACTTTTTAAAAATTTTTTTTACTGTGGTGTATTAGGAATTATTTTTTATGTATAGTTTGTAGTCTGAATAAAATGGAATAAATCATTGTTGTTTATCTAGAAACTTGACACTGCAATATGTCTCAAACAATCCTTGTTTTCTGTGTATATAAATGGAACATGAAAAGAAGTGCATACGAAGCTGTCATCACAATTCTACAGTCTCTCTGTAAGATTTTAATTTTATATACAGTCCATCATGCATTCTTGGAACAAGCGTTCTGCGAAATCATGGATTCCTCGAACAAAAGTTGTTTTCCCAACTATTTTGTTTTATTTTCTTTGTATTTATTCACATATTCATCAAACTTTTCACAAAATCCTCGAACTAAATTTTGCCAGCGAACCATTACACCCAGAATATTCCTGTTTCAAATTATCTCTTCAAGGCCAATAAAACACCCAAATCATCGAGCAGTTTGTTCTGCAAGATGTTATGAAAGTCATAAAATCAGGCGCATAGTAATGTTTGCAAATGTGATGTCATTGTGAACACTGCAGCTTGTGGCAATTTATGGACCTATTTTGCGTAACCCCCAACTAATTCCACCCTCAAACTTAGTCCGTGTGTTGTGAGCCCCACAATTATTGCGAGTGGGATAAAAGTGACTGGTGCATGAAAGAGCAATATTATTGTTTTTTTCACTTTGCCCTGCAACACTCCTCCCCCTTTTGTCTTGTTTTGTAAACTTTATCGATAACAAAATGATGTCTCACATGTTCCCTGAATCACGGAGTCCTTGAATAATTTTTCTCAACCCGTGGAGTTGGACGAATGCGTGTTGGACTGTAAATATAAAGTACCTGCCAGGTATGGATACCTTGCTATCAACTGATTTCAAAAGTTTCACTTTGGTTTACAGTTTTTAAATGGTACAAGTCTACAAAGCAGAAGAATTTAATTTCTGATTTTGGACCAAAAAATATGATATTTTGATCTTACTTTTTTATCTGACATTTATTTATTGCAGAAAAGTACAACCAAAACGATCTACATTATTCAGCCCCTTGTGCCAGACACGTCCTATGACATTGAAGTCAGGTCACAAAATGAAAATGGAACGAGTGCGCCGAGCCCAAGAATTACACAAAAAACTAAAAGCGGTAAGGCAGCATGTCAAAAAAGTATCAGTGAATGGTAATGCTTCTAATAATCAGGATGCCACAAAACAAAAGAAAATAAGAAGGTGTCAGATGTTCCTATTTCGCTTTGTTTTGTGGCTACCTGATTATTGGAAGCCTTACCTTTCACTGATACCTTTTTGACTAGCATTGTTTGCTTCTTGGCACCCCCCATTTTACAATAAGGCAGCATGTGTGTTTCTTTAGATTTGATTTCCCATGAGTTCTTTTCCAAAACAGACATCAGAGAAGATTGATGTGACTTATGATATAAAAGACATGAATCATTAACTTTCCCTGTTAATAGGTCCTGGTAATCTTTTTTTTTTTTAATCCTGGTAGTGATAATGCAGTTATAAAAGAGGCCAGTGTGCTGTTCAACTTAAAAACTTGTGGTCTGAGTTTTTGGATCTTTTTATTTCACTTCATTAGGATACCCCAAGTCTTTTGGCCTCTCTAAACACTTCTCTTTCTTTTTAACTGCCAGGTCACTGTATTATTTTGTTTTGTTCATTGGGTGTGGTCAGTAGGGATAGCAGAAAACCAAGCAACTAAATTGATTAGGTTGTGTAATCTTTGCTTTGGCCTTGAATGACTGACCTAGAAATGGCATTATGAGCTGATTTACTCTTGCATTTCCATCATTGTCTACTGCCCACTACATGGCTGAAAGTTTGTGAGCGTTTGAAAGGCAGGAAAGCTGTTTGTCCAGGGAAGTCTTAACTTGTTATTGCAATAATCCCCAAGTGAGCTGTCTTGTAGGTGGCGCGGTAGCCAAATGGTTAGAGCGTTAGACTCCTGATCCAAGTGTCCAGGGTTTGAATCCGGGAGATGACCGTGTTGTGTCCTTTGGAAAGACACTTTACACCATTTTTCCTCTCCCAATCCAGGTGCGAATTGGGTAGCAGCATAT
The DNA here is from genome assembly GCA_039654405.1 of Bullina lineata. Classification (NCBI taxonomy): domain Eukaryota; kingdom Metazoa; phylum Mollusca; class Gastropoda; family Bullinidae; genus Bullina; species Bullina lineata. The sequence continues at coordinate 5,091 of JBDFRD010109376.1, forward strand.
TCTGCTGGGGAAGTAAACCTATGACAGACTAGCATCCTGTCTAGGAGTCTTAAGTTAATTCATCTGTTCTGCTTCACACTACCGAAATCAGGATAAGCTTTGGCTCTATGGGCCTCATTGGCCTGGAAGGAACTCCCTTGTAGAGTGGACATGAAAGGTGTATAACAATGTCCTACAAATGGCACATCCTTAAGAATTTGCCCAGTTTTGTCAACTGTGCTCTCATTTATGACAGGTTAAAAAACTATTTCAAAATTTAAATTTGGATTACATTTTTTTTTCAGTCGATTTACCTGAGATTCCAATAGAGAAGCAAACACCTGCAGAAGGACATAAACTGTGGCAGAACATAACAGGTAAAATTTATATTTATTTAATTGTGTTTTTTGTTTAAGAGTTTTTTTTAAGTAGAAGAAAATTTAAGATCAGAAGCTCAGACTGAAACAGATTATCACTTATGATTAAGTTTGGACGATATACCAAGTATCTAAAGATAATATAATGACATGATGCAGTTCCTGTTTTCTTCATGTGTGTGTTTCATTGAATAAGAAGATTTTTTGACATTCCTAAAAGGTCTTTATTTACACAAGTGTTTCAGCTTGATTTAAATCTTAATTTAGAGAACACATTCTGCATTTGTCAGCTGTTAGTAACTGTCCTTTTATTTTCGATACACATAATATATAGTTCTATTTCTTTCTCTCTCTATCTCTCTCTCTCTTTCCCTCTCTTTTTTTTCCTCTCCTCTCTCTCTCTCTCTATCTTGCTCTGGCTCTCCTCCATCCCAATCTCTCTCTTCCTTTCACAACAATTTTATATATTTATTTGTAAAGTCTCAACAATATACTGGTAATAATTATTGAGATAATCGATAGCTCCTCGAGTAGTTTCGGCAACACTTGAAAATTAGGCATAGCAAGATAACAAAGAAAAAAAAATATTATCTGTCTCAAAACATAGAATCATCTCTATTATTCTTAAATAATATTTGCAATGTATTCACCAGAATGCTGCGAAGAAAGTGGCATTTCCCCGGGATGTGTCCCTCTGTGCGAGAACAAAGTGTCGCCTGAAGCAGTTGACAGTACAACAGAATGTGTAGCAGACAGTTCAAAAATGCTTGCCTGTTATACTGGTACGTTGAAGGGTTTTGTTTTCCTAATGGTTGCCAGAGAAAGGGAAGGACACAGGGGGTTTTCGAGGCATGCTGTTGATGTTGCTACAGAGATATCATTGGAGATGGTGGTGGTAGTGGTAGTGTTAGTGTTGTTGATTATGGTGGTGGTGATGGTAGTGTTAGTGTTGTTGATTTTGGTGATGGTGGTGGTAAGTTAGTGTTGTTGATTATGGTGGTGGTGATGGTAAGTTAGTGTTGTTGATTATGGTGGTGGTGATGGTAGTGGTAGTGGTAGTGATGGTGATAGACATGGTGGTGATGATAGTGATCGAGATAGTAATGTCAGCAGGGATTTTGGTGATGTTAGCGGTGGTGATGGTAATGGTAGTGATGGTGATATTGTAAAAAGGAGTGTTGGGGTTGGGGTACTTATGATATTATCATGAGTGTGCAATAGTCCATTAATGTACTCTGTATGATCTAGTTGTTTGTAAATACTGAATCATGGCACATTATATTTTTATTGTTTCGTCTCATGGCTGTTTTATTGTCTTTAAACCAGTTTGAGACGATAATTGTCCCTCTTACTGAAACAACATTCCACATCAAGTAAAAATGTTCAAAGTATTGCTTTAAACCAACTCCTTCTTTGGTGTATGAGTCTTTTCTGAAAACATCAGACTGTTTTAACATTAAATACTTTGATTCTTGTGTCCAGATGGACATGACCATGGCAAATGCTGTGAGGAAAAAGGTCTTTCTGATGTGTGTGTGCTTCTGTGTCGAGGCCATCCTCTAGAACCAACAATTGATGTGTCTGTATGCATGAGTTACGGTATCCGCAACATGATTCTGGGTTGCATATTGGACAATCATTGTAAGTGATGTCACTTTTTTTTTTGCTTCTTTATGTCATATTGATGCTATACGAATTTGAACTGGGCTGTTTGGGTTTGTTTTATGATACTTATTGAGTTCAGAGTAAATAATATAAGTTATGAACTCTTGATTTTTAGTTTGTGAAATTGATACTAAAATAAAACAAAACAAACTGAAAACTAAGAAGAAAACCCACTATCTTAATTCTCTTAATTAGCTTTCATTTTATTCAAAGTCATGTCTATGGAGTCTAAATAACTAACCAGTTCTTTGTCACACCACAGCTATAATCCCTGGTGCTCCAGGTAGATTCAGGATAAAACTCCTTGATGGAGGGAATGTGTCTGTAACATGGGCCAAACCCTCGTACTGTGAGCAAGACTGCACCTTCAACGTTTACTACTGGAAACAAGGTTATGAGAGGAGTCGACAAGTAATAAGGGTCAGTGAGTCATATGGCAAAAGTATTCCTAAATGGTGGCATAAATGCCTATGTGGTGATGTTATTGTTTGAAACAAAACTGTTTCTAGAAGACAGCACAACTATTTGTGCGGGGATGAAATTGGCACAGCTGTTTGTGTTGTGGTGATGAATCTGTTTGAACCAAAAGTGTTCCTAGATGGTGGAACAACTGTGTTGTGATGTTTATGTTTGAACAAAAGTTTTATAAGATGATAGCATAACTATCAGTATAGTGATGTTCTTGTTTGAAATAAAAATGTGGCTAGATGATGGTGCAACTATCTGTTTGGTCAAATAATTCTATTTCTTTTTTGTTCACCTTCCTCTCTGTTTCCCCTCCTCCTCCAGATATTCTTATATATGTTTACTTTTTCTTTGGAATGGAGTAATATTAGTAGAGTCCAATTTATTTGTTTCCTCATTTTTCCTCTGTTCTACCCTCTTATTTTTTTTTTCTTTTTCTTATTCTCCACGTTTGTAAGGTCAACTCCCCCCCCCCCCCCCCCTCAGTTGTTTTACTTATCTCCTTTTTCTCCTGTTGAAAATGTTTAATGTTACAACAAAATTGAATAGTGTCAAAATATCAATATCTTTAAACAATATTATATTTCAATTTCCTTTTTCTATTTTTTTTTTTTCTTTATCATTTGGAAATTCTGTGTTCCTGACATTTTATTACTTGATTTTTATATCTTAAGTAGCTATAACTTCACACTTTTTAAAATGCATTCGGTCCTTTCAGTACCATTAGAGACAAAATAAAGTTGCTGTTTATATCAAAGCAATTATATTCTTTCACTTTACTTTCACACCCAGACTAAAGAAACTATTCTTACGGTGACGGACTTGGATGAAGGGACGATCTACCGTTTCAGTGTCACCGCTTCTAACACATATGGATCAGGTCGACCTTCAAATGAGCAGGCTCTTTATGTCACTACATGGAGTAAGGAGAACCCTGTTGTTATTTGGGTTTTTTTCCATAATTTCTAATACTATGCCTGTAACTATCTGTGAGGCACACAAAAGTCTCCAATGCTAGATAAGATGCAAAGAGCTGGAGTTTACCCTGGTTTCAATAGCTTGAAGCAGACCAGATGATACTAAATCACTTACTAAACAGGATGCCAGATGAAACTAGATTACTAAACAGGGCACCAGATGAAACTAGATCACTTACTAAACAGGGCACCAGATGAAACTAGATCACTTACTAAACAGGATACCAGATGAAACTAGATTACTAAACAGGGCACCAGATGATACTAGATGAAACTAGATCACTTACTAAACAGGATACCAGATGAAACTAGATCACTTATTAAACAGGATACCAGATGAAACTAAATTACTTATTAAATAGGAAACTAGTTTGTTGTAGGTTTACTTCCCCAGCAGAATATGCCAGTTCCCAATACACACTTTGTTTAGGACAAATGCACGTGAAGTACATTTCCTAAGGATTTGACTCAACCACACTGCCACATTATGAATTATTAGTGGAGTGAAAGTATTGAACTTGGAAAGATAAGACTAAAATCATCAGAGAAATGGAAAGTATATTTGTTTTGGTATAATTCAAAACATCTGTCTTTTCAGTTTATTGTGGAATTTAAAGTACTGTTATTGGAAAGACTTTTATTTACAGCACTGGCTTTTTTTTTTCTTTATTAAATGAAGGGTTACCTTGTTCTTCTTGTGATAATTACCTTTTTAGAAACTATACTCTTTACGGAAACAAATCCAAAAGCAGCGCATGTATAGGAATTGAAAAATCAGTTTGGAAAGGTGACTCTAAGAAAATGTATCTACTTTTAGCATTGCAACTTCTCTCACATTGTTCATGAAACCCCATTTAAGTGATTGGCAAGGTATAAGAACATAACTTTTTTAATGACCGAAGCTATCAAGTGTCTGAAGCTCCTTTCATATCAGTTCTATCTCATTGACTTCTTTTTGACAGAGCCAGATGTGAAATTGGTCCTTCGATCATTGTATCCTTGGGTGGAGAAAGGAAATCCAGCCACACTCCTCTGTGATTTCACCATGAGAGAGAGAACTACTATTGTCTGGAAGTACAATAATGCTCGCATCCTTAACGATGATCCATACTACAGTATCAGTAATGTTGATCGGCAGTTGCGTATTCAAAGTGTTCAGGAAACACAGGATGAAGGGATGTACTCTTGCACCGTTAAAGCTACTGCATCAACAACAACAGCATCATTGTTTCTCCCTATAAAATGTAAGCAATTTGTGAATGCTGCATTGTTTTTGTTTTTTGTTAGTTCTTTTCATTGTTGCTTTTTTTAGGTTTCATATTCCACTGGGAAAAAGGGCAACTTTTTCAAAAAAGTGTTTTCTTTCTATTTTTGTTGACTTTTAAAGCAGAATAAGTTTTCAAACAACTGATATTTCTCATTTTAATAAGACATAACATTATGTCTTTTAAATTAATTTTATCTCTATTTTGCGATGTGCAGATCAACCCAAAATTGCACAAATACGTGATGATACAGTTGAACCCGATGCTGCAAAAACTGCTATCTTGGCATGCTGGTTCAAAGGCAATCCTGACACAGGTAATGAAACTCTTATTTACTTCATTCTTGTCTTTAACCTGTGTCCTGGAAGACTATTTAATTGTCTTAAAAACTTTCGTCAAGTTTGCAGGATTGTCTCTTGAATTCACATCTCTCATTCCCCTCTTTCTTATTTTTCCACTTCTTTAGAGAGAGCTGATTTCACTTTAGACGGCAGGGTCCTACCTCGATCAAGCAAATACTCGGCATCAGTTGACAAGCGCTACCACACTGGGATTACTTCTTACAGGCTGAAAATTGCAAATGTTGTGGCTGCTGATTATGGAGATTATTCTATCACTGTGAATAATAAGTTCGGGAGCAAAACATGCACTGTTCGCTTGAAGGGTAAGCTGCAAAGAATAATCAGTAGTAAAAGCAGTTCTCTTTCTTCTTCTTCTTCTTCTTCTTCTTTTTCTTTTCCTCTTCCTCCTCCTCCCCCTCCCCCCTCCTCCTCCTCCTCCCCCTCCCCTTCCTCCTCCTCCTCCTCCTCCTCCTCCTCCTCCTCCTCCTCCTTATTATTATGACAAAATATATTTTTTCATTAAAATATTATACTGTAGCGACCGTTATTACTCTGCCATCGTGACTGAGCGATGTTCTCGGAACACGATACATTGTATTGTTGTTATTCCCCAGCCACCGTATTGTGAGCCACTGTGTGTAGTGTATGCGGGTATGAACAGGCAGTCTTGAATGGAACGTGCAACGAGTAGCACGCAGTTTTATTTTTGTAATACATGTAAAATGTAAATTTTATAGGCCTAACGAAATTCTTCGTCAATATGTTTTCAACACTTGTTTTCAACACTACAATACCCATTGAAAATGTAAATGTGATGCATTTAAGATGTAAAAGTAGAAATAGCATGTGTAATACGATCACAAAGAGGGTATTCTGTGAGAAAAATTGTCCATGTTATCAACAGAAGATGTTTTGGTGAGAATCTTCCGCAGTAGCTCCAAATCAGTTCAAAAGTCAACGATGAGGAAATCAAAAAGAATAACTATTGATTTCGTTGAAATTTTAAGTTTCAAATGCATCAGAATAGTTTGTGGCACTGTTCTAGCAGATAAGCAAGCCTGCAGTGATAACAGAATCTCTTTATCACACGGATCATGTTTATTGTTAAACATTGAAACATCTAAGTCTTAAGGTCTTTTCAAAATGCAGTCAAGAACATTTTGCTTGTGAGTACTTGTGTAACTAATGACTTACTCTCTTTCTCATTCTCCTTGTTTTTCTCTTATATACAAGAGCATCAATTTAGCATTTGATCTATCAATCCGTCTTATTTTATGCTCCCTTCAAACAAATTATTACAGATCCTGCAAACATTGCCCCGGTAAATCCAAGTGATGCACCTTCTAACCCAAAAGGTAAGAAAGCATTGACATTAATTACGTTTGGTTTGTTTAAATATATATATCTATTTTATACTCAGAAACAAAAGAAAGTATACAATTTTCCAATCATTGCTTTTCTTCGCATAGTAAAGTGGAAGATCCATGCTGCTGTAGGTGGAATTCAAAATATTGTCCCAGCAAGCATGCTAAATTTGGAGAAAGGGGTTACTCACAATTGTTTACAATAACTGGTTATAAAACAGAGCACAATTATTTGTTTAATCCTTAAGTTTTTGTTAATTGTTTCATTTCCAATGACTTAGAAAATGAACTTAATTTCATTGTCTGTTCTTTAACACGAATCCAGAACTTGTGTATGTAGTAAGTGGGTTAGAGATTACATTTTTACATAACGTATTCAAATCATTAAAGTAGCATTCATCTTGTTGACAAGATTTGTTAGATCTGAGTTCTGATTTGTTCAAAGTAAATTTTTCAGTTTACCTGCAGCATTCATCCACTTATTGCATTCTTTTTTGTTTATTTTTCTCAGAATGCTGCAAAAATGCTAATGTCACAGATTTGTGTCAAGACATCTGTTCCTTTGACATTGATGTGGAAAAACTTTTGGCTGACAGCTCGTATATTTCCTGTCTGCAGTACTTCGATACTTTCATCAAATGTGGTTCAGGTAAGAGTCCTGCTTCATCCGTCTACTGGTTAATTTGAGAGACTTGGTAATAAGGAATTATTACATTATAAATGGTTTATATCAGACTGCATGTGTAAATAGATACTTTATCTTATGTGTTAACACCTTGCGGACCACTGACGAGAATACCCGTGAACGTCGCCCATTGCTTTCGGACCACTGACGAGTATTATTGCGTTTGGGGTGACCAAAATTGAAACTGCTCCAACTTTTCTCTAACTTATTCCTCTTAGTGCTGACTTTAAAATGTTGGAAGTGATAAGCACTCTTCCAGGAGCGCTAAGAAGATCCAGGGTCAGTGTCAGGCTGGTCACTAAGGTGTTAACTGATTATACAGTCACATACACAAACACAAGAGTGTAATCACACGCACACACACACACACACACACACACACATAAACGCATGTCTGTAGGGACACACATGCATGCACGCATACATGCGCACTCTTATGTAATAGTATAGTATAATTATTATTTAGGTCTGTGACCCAGGTGTGTGACCAAGGAGACAGAGCCTAGTCATAAAATGACAACGTGTTTGAAAATACAAGAAAAAGGAAGAGCGGAATAATCAGTTATGAAAGCACCACCAACATAGCGTACGCTTGTAACAGGAGTGACAACAGCAAAACACTCAACGCAATGAAATGATGACAGGAGTGCTCAGTTCAACATTGCTTTTATCTTTTTCCTCCTCTTTCCTCAGATAATCATGACCACAGGCAGTGTTGCCAAGAGAAAGGAGTGGCACCTTACTGTTCTCCCTTTTGCGCTGGTTCTTCACCGGGCTCCGTCTATGAAAACCAACTTGAAATGCTGAATTGTTTAGCTGACACATCAACTATTTTTGAGTGCCTTCAAGCTGGGCAAAGTAAGTAACTATTGTTGGAGTATTATTTTTTTAATTATTTTTTTCTTCTTCTTCTTCTTCTTCTTCTTCTTCTTCTTCTTCTTCTTCTTCTTCTTCTGCTTCTTCTTCTTCTTCTT
>JBDFRD010109487.1:0-13182 GCA_039654405.1 Bullina lineata
TCCTTGGGAAAGACACTTTACACCATGCTTCCTCTCCCCACCCAGGTGCGAATTGGGTACCGGCATATTCTGCTGGGGAAGTCAACCACCAATGACAGATTAGTGTTCTGTCTAGGAGATGGAAGTTTTAATATCATCTGTTCTGCTTCATGTGACTGAAACCAGGATAAGCTCCGGCTCTAAGCTGCCTTGAAGGAACTTTACTTTTACTTACTTACTATCTTCACTTCACTTATCCCTTGACTTCTTTTAAGTATTTTTCCAAAGATTACAACACAGTCATCGTCAGGATTGGAATTTGGAATGATTTTGGGTGGGTGTCTTGCCATTCAGCCACTGTGCCACTCAACACTGAGCTCATGTCCCCTATTAAATTCCTTATTAAATTATTTGGTTGTTATGAGCAGCACACTTACCAGGAAACGAATTTTCCTTTCTGTACTTGAATTTCTTCTTCTCTCAAGCTTTTCCTAATTCAAATCCATCAGCTACTAATTTTGTGTTTAGCTGTTGATTTTGTTGAATAGGAATGAAAGTCTGTGGAATTATGAAATCAAAACTTCAAATAAAATTACTGTTCAAACCACTGGTTGTTTGTCATCATTTCAGAATTTCAGAATTTCTAAATGAAACGAGAGAGCAGGCTAAAATTAAAATATTCTGTACAATCTTCATATGAGTATGTTTCAGGCCTGGCATTATTTCTTATGTCTTTGGACACATCTCGGGAAGTCCATTCTTTGAAGAAAAATTTATCTTCTCATATTTCATATAAAATATCTTGTACACATGTATTAAATTGAAGTCAGCAGGATTCAACAAAAAGTATGACTCATTCTGGGTTGATTACCATTTTTTCTGTTTTTTTCAATAATGTAATGAAATGAAGAAGTGGTCTAAATGCCGCTAGTTCGAATTGAGTTGACTATAATGTTTTTAATTAAGTTTTGGCAATTTGGCAATTAAAATACTGTAAATTTCAAAGAGGCTGGATTCAATGAAATCTCCAATTTAGTGAGGCAAGAAAAATCTTCTTTCCTTTTTTTAACTCCTTGACTTAATAAGAGCACCTTGTATGAAACACAAATCCATTATTGCCCTTTGAGAGAGACCTGCGATATAATTAGAGGTGAAGGTCAGTCTCCCTACATCTCAGGTTTACCAGACTGAAGTCAATTTTAAAGAAAGAAACTCGCATATTGAGAATTTACCAAGTTCAGTCATCATTATCATTGCCCCTCACCCTTGTCAGGGTATAGGCCAAACACAAGGGATTCCCACTTTATTCTGTCCTGGGATAACTTTGTCAGTTCTGACCATGTTTGTCCTTGTCTCTCTCCACACATCTTCTCCAAGTTTCCCTTGGCCTTCCCTGTTTTCAGGTTCTTTGGGGGTTCCACTACAGTGCCTGGCGATTTCCATAAAGTATGCCCAATCTATCTCCATATGCTTTTTACTAGCTCTTCTTTTATGGGTGCCTGCCCTGCTCTTTTCCATATTTCCTCATTCTGACCTTATCTTCCCACTTGATCTTGAAAATCTTCCAACTGTTCACAAATGTTTGGATCTTCTTAAGGATGCTTTTTGTGGTTATCCATATTTTGCATCTATACATCTGGACCGATTTCACATTAGACTTGAAGAGTCTGATCTTTGTCTTGATTGACACTTTACGACTTGTCCTACCACTACCAGTGTTTGCAATTCACTCTGCAAACCAGCCACTGGAAATGCAATTTTGGGCCTTCACATTTAAACTATCATTTTGAACTGTTCCTATTTAATACCGCCACATTTAGTCATTGGGTTCCACAGAAAACTTTTCCAATCAAAGAAATACACTTTCTATGTAAAAAACAAAACAAAAACCAAGCTTGAAAGACAATGCTCTAGAAATAGAAATCACAAGAAAAAAGAGCTATCCCAAAGAAAACAAGTACAAACCAAGGTGTCCACAATTTCTGTCTTCAATGCAAACAGATAATAGCAACAAAAATAGTAACACAAAAGGAGAAGAGAAGAAGGAAAAGAATAAGAAGAAAAAACTTGGCTTCATGCTCAGACTCGGAAAGTGAGAAGAGGACAAACATGAAGCTAAGTTTTTCTCTTCTTATTCTTTTCCTTTTTCTGTTCTCCTTTTGTGTGACTGTTTTTGTTTTTATTAAGTGTTCCCCTTGAAGACAGAAACTGTCGATACGTTGGTTTGTCCTTGTTTTCTTCGGAATAGCTCTTTTTTGAGATTTCCATTTACATTGTTTAGCTTCCCTGCAGCCTTTATCTACTTTTTGCATTCATTGCTCTCGAAAGTAGCTTGACATTTGAGATAGATGAATACTTCTTTTTGGTGGCACGCCTGGAAGTTATCATTCTTGTGGCAATAAAAACAAAGACAAAATGTACACAAGTTTAGCTCAACACAAACACTCAGAGCCTATCAGAGTTGTGTAAATACCATGTTTATTTAGGCCAGTATATGTTACACCATAACATGAAAGGACAAAACACAGGCTATGCAGTCAGAAGACCATCAGCGAATGGTAGTGGGATACTGAGGAATGAAAATATGGGGCATTGTTTTCAGTGCTAAATTCACAGTTACTTCACAGCTACTCCATACTCTGAACATAACAAAAATCTGCAATACAGCATACCTTTCAACATTTTCAGCGTAAGATGATTCAGAGAGAAATAAAAGTAAGTCGTACAGTGAGATATAGAATCGTTGTAATATCAGGTTGTCAAAATGTATACACTTTCATCGGAAGTTGTTAATTCTAAATTGCATAGCTTTGCTTGACTGTAGACAAAATCCAAAACATTGGTTGAAACACTCTTGAAACTACTACCACAACTGACTTGCTTCACACAGACTCACTGCATAGCAACGCTAAGATCAAACAGATGATTTCCAACAAGGCATCACAAAAGTACATTCCAGGTTACTTGTTTCTTAAATCCAAACGGGATGAGGCGGCATTTTTAAGAATTATGACAATTTCATCTCGTCAGTCAGAAGTATGTTCCTGACATGGGCTAATAAATCATGGTAACTAAACACGGCTCAGACATCCTATTATTGCCGAATAATATATGACCATGTCTTCTGTATAATAAGGGAGATAATGTCATGTCAGTTTAATAATTCTAATTATATTCCCTTGTATTGTTTGTGACCTTGACCTTGCTGTTTTAGAGTCTTGTCGAAGGTTTGGACAAAATGGCAGCCGGGGGTGTGAGCTTTGAATAAAGTGTATATTTTGTAATCACCAACACATAATTCTTGTTTAGATTATTTGTCATGGTGCCGAAACCCAGTCATATAGTATTCGACAATTATTGACCTGAAGGGCAAGTTGCCCGACAGTCATCACCTCGAAGTGAAAGTGAAAGCACTCTGGACAAGCTAGCCACTCATGTCAGTCCACCTAAACCTTCCACCTCCTCACCAGTTTACTATAAAATCTTAGCGATTCTTCACGCTGAACAAAAATGTAAAAAAAAAAATGTAATGCCCTGTATGACTTATAAATATTTTTGGCAACAATTTTTTTTCTTTTACAGATGTTATTGGAATACATTTCAAATATGTTTTGAAAACTGCAGCCCCGAACGAAATAATAGAAAATTGATGAAAGTTTGATCATAATAGTTTGTGTTCATATTTAACACTGAGAAAAGGGAAAGATGCAGCTGTTTATGACTTGTAAACCATGGGACAGCTGTTCGAGAGCAAAAGACTTTATACAAAAAAATCCAAAGTAGAAGAAAATTAAGAATTTCCACTCCCATTGCCGATATTACAGTTTATAGTATATGTATGTCAGCTGTTTGGCCCTCATATATATGGCTACAGAACAAGTCATTATCCAAAGTGAAAGGGACATGAAATCATCGTACAAATGAAATGAAATATTTTTGTGATAAAATTATGCTTTGATTGAGAAACTGTAGGGAAAAAAAATTGGGTGTAACTGAAATAATAAAATTAAATGTTTATATAGAAGTAATATATGAGATAAATTGGCAATGTAACAAGGAAGAACAAAACAGAAAGCAACAGCGAACAACACCTGTAGAGCCAGGTAGACCTTCATTAATACGGACAATCAGGTCCTAAGGGACTGTAGTAATATTCATCAAGTTTCCGGCAAGTTCTAATTCACACATGTCCAAAGCACAATAACAAGGAGCTGAGAAAAGACTTTCCTGTGTTTATGAGAAATTATATCTGAGAATTTTAGAATTCTAAGCGGCTTGTTTTTAAAACTAAACATTCAGATATCAATACGGTTTTAATACTTTGGAAGGTTGAGGAATATGGGGATAAAGAATGTTACAATGCACACAGTTTGATGTCTAGTCCAGGAAGACTAGTTCCATAGACTACTGTGTCAAAATAAACCAGCCTCTATGGCTTAAATAGAGCTGCAAAATATGCACGTTTGTTGCCTAGGGTATCTAGAGACATGAATTCAAAACTGAACACAGGACCTACGCCTACGCCAAAATAACAAAATCAGGGTCTAGTTGAAAAAACTCATTTTCAATGAAAGTGCAGGAGTTGAATGCACATAGTTGTGTGTTCTCCGTATGATATATAGACTGCAACAATTGCAACTTGCCTTTAGACCTGAAAGAAAAGTCTACACAGGTACCATAGCAAATGAGGGGATGAGAGAGGAAAATATCCATGATGGGATCAAGTATACAGTTCCATATAATTTCACTTTTTAAATATAATTCTATCCTCATCATGCTAAGTCCACAAACAGATTACATGATAATAATACAGTAAGTAGTGGGATCTGTCCAGGGAGAGCTAGGGTTTTATTCAAAGTCAAAAACTGTAAGCTCAGTATTGCCAAGTTCTTGTTTGAAGAATAGACAGCTAATAAAAAGACAATGTCCAGTTCTGGCTCGCCTGTTTCAACTTTCTCAGAATCATTTTCTCTCATCAGCTGTCGTAAGTTCAGACCCAACGTAACATGGAGGTAAAAACAGCAGTATATTTTAATATTATAATAAAAATATATATTATATATGTATAGTGTTAATGTGTAAGTTCATCAGCAACAATAATGGAATGTATAACATATTCATTGTATAGTATATTGCTTCAAATGTATAAACAAGTGGCCAACTATCGGGAAAAGTGGTTTCTACCTTTCTGTAAAGGTATGAAAATCACAAAGTAACATAAATAATTTTTTTTAAATCCATTCTGGGAGAAATCTTGATTTATACTCAGACTCAGCCCTATGGGATTTTGAACTCACTCCACATTATTTGTAGTTTCATTTCATAATTTTAGGAAAAAAATTAACACATGAATTCCATAATAAGGAAAATGAAAAATGCTTATGAAACTTACTACCATAATTTTCAGAAATGCTACATCAAAGCTTATTCATAACATAACAACTTGTCATGGCCTGAATCATTCAACAAAGGAGGAAGGAGTTTGTCATGGCTGGACTTAATCAAGATCTTAATAATAAAAAAATAAATCAAACTGAGATTTCTTATTTCTAATATTAAAAATAAACAGTTTTTTTTTTTTAATCTGGTTTCCATTTTTCAAGAACACTGAACACTTTACTTCATGTTTTAATCAAGTTGAAGATATCAAAACTCTTCGGTCGGTGAATTAAGAATTTACTCACAGTTACCTTGTTTACAAGGCTATGACTTGCAACAGAACAGAAATAAAAAAATAAAGAAAATACTCAACTACAGACAAAGTAATTTTTGGAGAGGAATTTTAACTTCCATGCCGTGTATGCTATGGTTTGTTTAGTATAAGATAAAGAAAAATCCTTTGGGACTTAATCTAGAAAACTCAAAAAAAAACCAGTGACATTATATATAGAAAAATGTAAGTGAAAAAACAAACAAAAAACCCTAAATATATACCGGGTATATGAACAGATATTTCATTTGTTTCACGCGACAAATTTTAACAGAAAATATGTCAAATATGCAAAAGTAACAATTCACCAAATGCATATTAGCAGTAGCAGACAAATGATGCTATTCCCATGAGGTAAGAATGTTTAAGTTGATCAAATATATCAAACACCATCACAAGTGGCATGCCCAGTAAAGGACATCCACATAAATGCATGTCAGGAATGTCAGTGACTTGTCTCTCCTGCATTCAAAAAAAAATATTTGAAATAGAAAAAAAAAAAAAAAAATTCACCCAATCATCCCTTCAAACAAATGAAAATGCAAACAAACACAAAAACTGCAGCCAATTTTCACCTCCATTCAAGAGAACAAGATATGGGAGCAATATAAAATTCCGTGTTTTAATCTAATCTCAGGTGAAACTGCACCATCCAGCCCTGTAGATCAAGAGATTTGACCACAAACTAATACGAATGTCCTACATTCAAAGGTGCTTTGAAAGATCAATGGACCTGATTTAGGCCAAGTCATCACTAGGTGGATCTGTGCAGTTGGCAAGGACTAGCTCGGCACAATGATTCGTGGCAACCATCAGAGAAAGTCCGTGTCCCTAAAAGATACTTTTTTCTGATTTACTCCACAGCAGGAGATGAGGAATTTCTAGGGGAGGAAAGCAACGTCATGGAACAACATGCCATGTTTCACGTGGGTAAGCAGCTGTTTTTTCTTCTGACCTAATGCCAACAGTTCATTTCATTGACTCACAGGGATGAGCTATGGGAGCAAAATGAGCAGTTGCTTCAGGGGAAGAACAGCTAATGATAATCAATGCCACTCGCTCAGCGAGACTCATTTCTTCAAATCAAGGAATGGAACAAAGGCACATTAATAATATCTGGGGCCAACAAGACCATGAATTTATGCCATCAACAAAAAAAAACATGTTTCTCATACAAATTAGCTGCAGTTGTCACAACAAAATCTGCACAATTGACATGAAGATGATACATATCAATGTAACACTAGTCTTCATACAAAATTATATATTTAGAATACTATTTCAACACAGTTGTCCAGATATAATACATTTACAGCACAGCCTTCAGTGGTTTGACCTGACCACCTGTACAATACCGTTACCAACAGTATCCAACATGGGAGAGACAAATGGTCAGCAGAGTGGAAAAGATGACAGTCACAGTGAAGCCAGACAGGGAGAGATCCCCTTTCACGGCATTGGCACAAAATGTAATGACCTCCCTCCAAACCTCATTCTCTAACATTACATGTATTGACCTTGCCCAAGCAAAATGCACAGATTCATGCATACAGTCCATGAAATGTTAAAGCCTGAGCTGCTCTAGGGATGATTCACTGTTACCCTCTTATTCTTTTTGATTCTCAGACAGGCCCACAGCTCAGATTGTGAGCAGGTACAAAGGGGGGTTATCAAAACATGAAGGAGAGTAAAGTAGTAAGTTAGCCAAGGAGAAAGAAACCATCTGGGTCATGAAAAACCTTGTAGGAATTAAATAGTGTGTGTAAATAAAGTAAATAGTTGTAAATGGCATACTATTCAGGAAGTAAATAACAGAACCATGAACATGTAAGCGGAAACATTTGAATACAAATCACATATAACAATTTTGTTTGCTTGTGGACATGTCTCCTTGCCTGCATCTTGTGATTTCAGTTATGTATAAGTAAGAAAAAGTAACTGCAACTGCACTGAAAATAGGCTAGAGAAAAAACAAAACCAATCCAATATAAACCTGTCCAAGCAATACAAATCTCTCAGGAACTTCTTTCTATTTTACAATCAAACACACCAGCTCAGCTGTTTGACACAGATTATCACTGAGGAACACACTATGAGGAACGCAGAAATCAAGACAGGGATCAAATACGTAAATAATCCCACTAATGCTAAAAAAAAACATTTAAAAAAAACAAAAAACAAAATAAGAAACAAAATCAACCAAAAGAAATGCTAAGAAACTGTTGAATCCAGTTTAAAGTAAGAAAGTGCCACAAGTGTTTTAACATGAGTTCTTTCAAGGTACTGCTTCACAGAGATCAACACTGTCACCCCATCTACATAGACCAGTATGCTTGAGAGGATGACATACCAGCAAGTCATGACAGTGCCAGAATAGACGGAAGAAGAAATGAAGATACTTAACCTTAACACCATCAGCAGTGATTATTTCATTACAAAGTGGCAATGATTAATAGAAAAGAAAAAGGAAAGCAAACGATCTAAATGCTTACAGTGTGATTTCATACAAGAATTTTTTTTTTAATCAAATCAAATCAAACACTGACATTAACAGTCACAGACAGGAATTAGATGTCCTCTTTATATATATAAATATATATATAATATATATTAGTAACAATAATCAAATGTGCAATTAGCATTGACTGAATCAGAAGTCATCACTGACTGTAGCTATGGTCACTTTTGGCTGTGGACGCTCCCCACCGACACTGATCCAACTTTTTGATTTGAGTTTGAGGTTATCGCTGACCATTGGGACTAGGCTTGTCCTGACGCTTGCGGTGTCGGTTGATCACTTGCATGTACTGACCAATAAGGTCTGAGATATCAGAGCCCTGCAACATATACATTACACATAATGATTTCTGCTTCTATCTGTTCTACAGCATACAGACAACAGTGAATGGTAACTTTTTCATGAAAAAAATTAAATTCCTCTTACCAAATACCTCTTGCTACTGCGGGAGCTTTGCTGAGATTTTTCAGAATTCTAATAATACAGTGGTCTCCGCCTAAGAACTTGCCCCTCGGGAGACACGATTACCGTGTTCTTAGCCAGATCGGGCTCTTAGGCAGAGACCACTGTATGAAGAAACTCTTTTTCTTCATATCCTGACAGGAACAACCCCTTACCCCACAGTTTTGCTTCACAAGTTGACAATACAATAAATGTTGTTCAAACAAATCTCCAAGTAACAGGTAATGGGACAAGGAACTTTGGAAAAGCATGGGGTCATGAGTGCAAGCTGTTTCTTTACGCATAAAGTAAAGTAAAGTTCCTTCAAGGCCAATGAGGTCCATAGAGCAGGAGCTTATCCCGGTTTCGGTAGCATGAAGCCGAACAGATGATTTTTAGTTCATCTCCTAGACAGGACACTAGTTTGTCGTAGGTTTACTTCCCTAGCAAAATATGCTGGTACCCAATTCGCACCTGGGTGGGAAGAGGAAAAATGGTGTAAAATGTCTTTCATGACCACACAACACAGTCACCTTCCGGATTCAAACCCTGGACCCTTGTACTTGGGAGTTCAACACTCTAACCATTCGGCCACCGCACCACCTTTATGCATATAAAGTGGGAATTGCCAGAACTATGAGATAGCACAAACTCCGGTACAGAGACTTTCTACAAGAAGAACTCTGATGCTACAAAAAGGCTTAAGGTTTATTCTATTTCATTAAATGGTTGTCAAAGCAAAAATTTACTTACTCAATTTCTTTCAGTTTCAGAACTAGGTCCAGTCATATTATCCGTTTTTAACCTGATAAAAAATTGTCAGTAATTCTGCTTCTAGGTTTCCCCAATGCCAAGGTAACATGACCAAAAATTCAGAGGAGCTGCCTTTTGCAGAACTTCAGTGAAGGCTATTGGAATCACACCCTTAGTTAGCCTTACAACCAGCTCTGATCGAGTTCCTTTCATTCACTGGCTATAGACTTCTTAAAAAGTTATTCTAGGTAGGCCAAAAACTAAAAGGTAAATACAAATAAAAGGAGCTATCCTGAAGAATACAAAGACAAACCAACGTTTGACATTACTGTCTTCAGGGGGATTAAAAGCATTACAACGATATACCCCAATCCTTTGTCCAAACCAAAACTGTATCTACTCATCTCATTTTGAACAGACATAAACACATCCTTACCTGGTCTGTCTCAATGCGCAGGATTTGCTGCACCATCAGGTTCCCAAGTTTCATGTCCAGGTAGTTGACGTTGCTGTCGCTGCGATAGCGTCGTGTGGACAGAATCTCACTGAAGGGATGTCGCATGAGGGTCTCATGAGTGTCATAGCGCAGGAAAGAAATGCCCTCGCTGTTGACTGCCAGCATGGACTCACCGCCAATGTTGGGGATGCTCTGAAGAGAAAGAAAAATTGAGCTCATGTTTTTATTCATACGTCTTTGGCATCCGACTACAGATTCTTGCTCTCCTTAAATCAAAAACTACAGAGAAACAATTCAGATAACACTTTCATTAAAACATTAAAGACAAAGCAGAGAAACAAAAATAAAGTATAAAGATAATACCTTTTAGCTTGAAACCACTAACAGTGAGAAACAAACGGGGCTCCACTTACCTTTATTCTAAAAAATGTGGAACCAAACAGAGGCCATCGCTTGAGGATTTCTGTGGAAATTCAAAACAAAATAACCCATCAGTATGAGCACAATGAATTTTAAAGGAGCGTGCTTTCAAGTAGAGATCATTTCAGCAGGTGTCAAGTTTAGAGGATATTCTCATATCTGCCCTGACTGTGACTGTGTGGAAAATGTCCATACAGAACCGGAGAAAACTTTCAGCAGCTCACACTGTAACTGTAAAGGCACAGTGATTTCAATGTAATTACAAAGTCTATTTGAGTGTTAGACTGCCTTTTTACATTCTTAGATCCAGAGCAAGTACAGCTCCAAAGGTGAGAACAATACTGTAGCTTCAGCCCAGGTGCTGTAAGTATAAGAAGTACAAACTATTTTCCAAACAGTGGCGCGGTGGCCGAATGGTTAGAGCGCTGGACTCCTACTCCAAGAGTCCAGGGTTCAAATCCGGGAGGTGACTGTGTTGTGTCCTTGGGAAAGACACTGTACACCATTTTTTCTCTCCCCATCCAGGAGCGAATTGGGTACTAGCATATTCTGCTGGGGAAGTAAATCTACGATAGACTAGTGTCCTGTCTAGGAGATGAAGTTAATTTATCTGTTCCGCTTCACGCTACCGAAACCGGGATAAGCTCCGGCTCCGTGGCCTCATGGCCTTGAAGGCACTTTACTACTTTTTACTACTTTCCAAACACTTCTCCTGAGTAGTTATGCTCAAGTAGTCAGCAACTGGCATTCAACAGAGCCAGGACCATGAATGGAATTATATAATGCTAGCAAGAAAACTGCCTACGACAATAGTTTGAGTTTGACTTTGGGTCTTACATCCTCCATCAAGTCAACAGAACATATTTCTTGCAATTTTCAGTTCCCCCTACTAGTGAGGATAAACGATGATACCAGCTTGTAAAGAATCTATTTTTATAGGTACATAAAACAAGAAATAACGATAGGACCTTTTGGTTCAGTTCTTGGTGGAAGGATCACTAACCCTTGGCTACCTTTTCAGTGGACAATAAGTTAAGTTTCTTCAAAGCCCACGAGGCCTATAAAGCCAGAGCTTATCCCGGTTTCAGCAGCATGAAGCGGAACACATTAATTTTTCATCATCTCTCTAGACAAAACACTAGTCCGTCATAGGTTTACTTCCCTGGCAAATATGCCTGTACCCAATTTGCACTTCGGTAGGGAGAGAAAAAATAGTATGGAGTGTTTTTCCCAAGGATAATATATGGTCGCTCAGAGTCCAATCCAGAACCCTTGGAAAAGGAGTCCAACGCTTTAACCCTTCGGCCACTGTGTGACCTCCAGCGGACAGTAACATGTCTAAAATTGCTACAGAAACTCACCCACAAACTTGGCCTTAGCCTGTGTGCTAGTGAGGGGCCCAAGGTCATGCAAGCAGTCATGGACGCGGTTCAGCCACTGCTGAGGTCTGGACTCAAGCTGACGCACATTTCCAGGAATTAGGGCATTTAAATCTTTCCTAGAAATTGAAGAAAAACATGAAATGATCAGATGGATTTTCCTTTCATGTTCTGACTAGAACTGAATAGACATGACACAACATTGTTTTTACAGTGGTTTCTTTTTTTTTCAGTGCTCTTACTAGATGAGCTAACACAAACTAGATACGCTTACACCAAACTTCAAACATCAAGTCCTGACTGTCCAGAAGAAAAGCAGGTACTTTGTGAATTTTCACTCATTAAAAAAAAGTTTTGTGAGTAGTACAGCTGTACAGTATTTTAAATTGCTGTTTCAAAGGACAAAATTCTTCAACAAAGCCATCACCACCTGTCGCGGCACATGTAAGTACTTACATTGTGGGAACTCCGCTCATCTTGTTTGCCTTGAACAGAAGAGCTCCCATCCTGCTGATATCCACAACCGTTTCCGAAGGAAGTTTTCCTCCTGGCAAGACCACGGTGAAGCCTTCGATGTAATCTAGTATGACCTGGAACACACATTGGTGTAAAATTGGGTAAACTGAACATTATGCTGACTCGAACAGGAATTGTAGAGGAGAAAGTGTAAGGACATAATAATAAATCTGCCAGAAGCAAAATTCATGAAAAGGGTTATCAGTTGATCTACACTACAGATATAGAGAAATGCACAACGGGTTTTAGGAAACTGTAAGGAACATAGTACACACATTTTTTGGCAATCCGAATAACTTAACAGTAACAGGTTTCACCTCCTTCCAGCAAGATGGTTAAAATGTTTCAACTTAGGAACACTACTGAACTGTAATCAATTTCCTTGTAGCCATCTGTTGTTAATAATTATTTAATCTTAAGCAGCATTACATTTAACACCTCAGTGACCCACCTGACACTGACCGTGGATCTTAGTGCGATGAGCTATGTACGTGGCTCTCCCGGTGGAGTGCTTATCACTTCCAAAATTTTAAAGTCAGCACTAAGAGGGATAAGTTAAATAAAAACTGGAGCAGTTTGAATTTTGGTCACCCCAAATGCAAGAATACTTGTCAGTGGTCTGAAAGCAATGGCCGACGTTTGCGAGTATTCTCGTCAGTGGTCCGCAAGGTGTTATATATACATCTTTAACTCAGAGCTATGTCGTAGCTATCTGTTGTTAATAACTATTTAATCCTAAGCAGAATCACATTTATATACACATCTTTAACCCAGAGCTCTATGTCCTATTTACTCACCTGGTGGAACATCATTTCCACGTAGATTTCGTTGTCCATATGTCTTAGAGGGAAGTACCAGACTGTTCTCTGGAAGATCAGGTCATACGGGATCTGCCTACGAACATAATACGCCGCCTCATCTAAGACGTAGTCTTCTCTGTTGAGGTTACTGAAAGTGCCGTCTCCTAAAATGGTGAGGGGGAAAAAGTTACTTTTGATGCTGTGAAAAT